>OVBJ01002214.1:0-19617 GCA_900406535.1 Noccaea bulbosa
CACTAAATCTACTGTGTCATGAAATAAATCTACCGTTATCGACTAAATCTACCATCATTGGTTCGGTAGATTTGTTTTTTGCAAAAGCTGACGTGGCAAACTTTAATTAATGGCAATTTCGTAAATACGATTTTTTGGAGACAAAGAAATGAGGGTAAAATGGGTTGAAAAATATTTTCAGCTTGGTAGATTTGAAGAGGTTGTTCTAGTAATTAAGGCATAATAAAAGGTTATTCTAGTTATTGCCCCTAAATATTATCCTTTTCCAAAACCTTTATAAATTATAAATATTATAAATTTAAGAATTTAATATTTTGTAAAATATTATTTGTAACTATAAAATATTATTTTACGTAAAAGTATACTGGGTGGTAAAACACATTGCTATATTTGGCAAATAATTATCGGGTGTTTATCGATTGGTGCACGGTTATGCAGTCGGGGTATGCGTGTGGATCCGCAGTGTGTGTTGCGGTATGGAAAATGAAACAATAAATCATATGTTATTCGAATGTCATCCGGCTAAACAGGGCATTGTCCTCAATTCCAACATCCCCACAACATTTTCCTACGGGAGCATTATATATTCTCAAATATATTCTCAAATATATTCTCAAATATTCCAGATAATGATGATATGCTGATATATCCGTGGTTAGTTTGGTTTATTTGGAAAGCTTGAAATTATAAAGTATTCTCGAATGATGATCAAGATCCGAGGGATGTTCTAGAATCTGCGGTAACAGAGGCACGTGCATGGGCTTTGGCTCAGATGGGCGGATATATGGTGTCGAGGAATACACCAGCAAGCGTACTTTTCCCACCTTCCGGAGAGTGGTGTTAGGTAGATGGGGCATCGAAAGAATTAGAGTGTCGAGGGACTTGGTTGGTACAGTTTTGACCCGGAATCGGGATTAGTTTTACTGGGAGCGAGTAATCTACGGCGGGGACTATCCTCTCTATGGACAGAACTAGAAGCATTGGTTTGGGCTATGCAAAGTACGCTGATCCATAATAAACGGCGTATGAATTTTCAAACAGATTGTGCAGATTTGGTGAAGATGGTCTCTACACCTGTTGAGTGGTCGGCGTTTGAGACACTACTTGAGGAGGTGGAGAAGTGCAGAAGGAAGTTCCAGGCGTCTCCTTAATCTATATCTCCAGAACAAAAAAACACGAAGGCGGACAAGGTAAAACAAAAAAAAAACACATTGCTATATAAAACGATCACAAACTAGAACATACATAAACAAATCTCGAATTTCATATAATATAAACAAATCTCAAATTTCATAAAGAATGAAAAAGCAAATTCACCTCAAACATCACTATTTTTCTAATTGAGTTTTAAACATTCTTCGATAATATAGTAATGCTTCATCATCGAGACTGGTAAGCCCGGAGGGAGTATGTATTCTGGTCAACGTGTTCAAAGAGAAATCATTCACCTCAAAGTCGAAATAATCAGAAAAGTTACGACAATCAAATGGAAAAAAACAAAAATCCGAAAATCTGCTTAATAAAAGGAAACATGTCACAAATGTTTTGAAAATATAACAGCAAAAGTTCTCTCTTTTTATTCCTTCCAATTCCCAACAACTCTCATAAGAAGACACTTAAAAGTTAAAACTGACTCAGACATCTGAATTTTAACCCAATTTTTTTCCTTAAGCTTTGACGCCGAGCCTTGCTTTGAGCTCATCCGCAACCGCATCGATGAACTCTTCCGTGTTCAGGTAAGTGTCCCTCGAAAGCCTTAAATCACAACAGAAAAAAAAAAAAACGTAAATCAATCTTGACGTAAAACATTGAATAAAGTAAGAAGAAGAAGATGACATACTTTGAGCCGTGAATGATGAGCGCAAGATCTTTGGTCATTTTGCCAGACTCCACCGTACCGACACAAGCCGCTTCGAGCTTCTCGGTGAACTCCAACAGTTTCGAGTTGTCATCGAGCTTGGCCCTGTGTGCAAGCCCACGAGTCCAAGCAAAAATGGAGGCAATGCTGTTTGTGCTCGTCTCACCACCTTTCTGATGAACCCTAAAGTGACGAGTGACCGTTCCATGAGCTGCTTCCGCTTCAATCGTCTTCCCATCGGGACAGACCTAAAATCGAGAACGATGACACACAACCAAGCCGTTGTAAAAGCAGAAACTTAGAATCAAGAACTCAACGGAAGCATATAAAGCCAGGAACTTGTGAGAAATTACCAGAACCGATGTCATCAATCCGAGTGACCCGAACCCTTGTGCCAAGAAATCACTCTGGACATCACCATCGTAGTTCTTGCATGCCCACACATAGCCTCCTTCGCTCTTAAGAGCGTAAGCAACCATATCATCGATGAGACGGTGCTCATACCTAAACAAATTTAACCATTTAGAAACAAACGGTGTAACATACACAAGGCACCGTCGATGAGAAAGCTAAAGAGACACTGACTCACCAAATTCCAGCAGCCTCATACTTTGATTTCCAGCTAGCTTCATAGACTTCTTGGAAGATGTCTTTGAATCTTCATAGTAGAATACAAGAATGCAACCAAGATCAAATACGGACAGAGACTTCTCAAATAAAACAAACCAGCATGTTACAAACCTGCCATCGTATTTCTTAAGAATGGTGTTCTTTGTGCTAAGATAAAGTGGCCACTTCTTCTCATAAGCAGTGTTCATCGATGCCTCAGCAAAAGCACGAATGGACTGTATTATAAAAAAAGGAGGAAAAAAAATAAAATAAACTTGACTTTAGAGGCCAGTCTCCAAAAGAACAAGTAATTTTCACTGTAGTTGAAAGAGAACTATACCTCATCAGTGTTGTACATGGCCATAGCAACGCCGCCTTCACCAGTAAATGTAAAGACTTCAGTTTCAGTTTTCCCATCTTTTCCCTCTGAAAAAAATCAATGTAACATTACAGATTTTTGTTAGTACCTGATGAATATGAAAAGAGATTTCAAACTGAAAGGAAGTAACTTTACCAAAAACCAAAGTTAGTTTTCCTGGTCCCTTGATTACAGCATCAGTGGCACGATACTGATCACCAAAAGCATGTCTTCCGATGCAGATGGGCTTCGTCCAGCCTGGAGAAAAATAAGATATATGATCTCAAGAACCCTCTCCAAAAAAAAAAAATAGTTTAATGCGACTAAACATTGTCGATAATTTTACCTGGGACAAGCTTGGGAACATTTTTGCAGATGATTGGTTCTCTAAATACAGTTCCTGAGAAGAAAGACAAACACAGAGTAAGGAAACAGAGAATGGTTTAATGATAGGCTTTCAACATACAGTTTGTGTATTCCTTACCATTCAGAATATTCCTGATGGTTCCATTTGGACTCCTCCACATCTGCTTCAAGCCAAATTCCGTGACACGGCCTTCATCTGGAAATGAAAAAAAAAAAAAAGATCAATACTTGGTAAGAATACGTTCAATCTGCAAACTTATCTATCAACACAGTACCTGGAGTGATGGTGGCACACTTGATCGCCACATTGTACTTCTTGGTGGCTTCAGCACTTTCAACAGTAACTTTGTCATCAGTAGCATCACGATGAGGAAGTCCAAGGTCGAAGTACTTGATATCCAACTCCACGAAAGGGGTAATGAGCTGTGAAGAGCAAACGAATTAGAGGAAAAAAATATGAGAAACCACACACATTAAAATATGTCATAGCTAACATACCTTATCCTTGATGGACTTCCAGATAACCCTGGTCATTTCATCACCTATAACACACAAGAACAACGAAGCATAATTGTGAGCCAAAAAACACTAAACACTGTAAAATTATAGACTGCGAAATTAGAACACCACTGCAAAATCATAACTAAAAGCTGAACATGCATATTTCCCCTGAAGCTGTAAATCAAATAGTTTTTTTTTTAATATCTAATCTCTTTACACTGAAACGAGACCAGAAATTTTTCAGTAGATCGTAAAACTCAAATCAATCAATCCACGAGCAGAGCTACGGCTTTTTTTTACTGATCTGTAGCGTAATACATGTTTTTCAGAATAAGATCATCCAATCTAAAACTCACACCAAAACTAAATCTAGCATGAACGTTTACAACATGCGTATATTTCCAGCAATCAGATCAGAAAACCAAACTTCGATAAAAACTAGGCAGCGAAGGTAATGCAAATTCCATTTTCGTAACTAATCAACAAAAAGATCTGAATCGAAAAACCGAGAGAGAGTGAAAGAGAGACAGTGAGAGAGAGAGAGAGAGAAGGAGATCTAACCATCCATTTCGACGATCGGATTAGCCACCTTGATCTTCTCAAACGCCATGGTTAAGTTCTAAGAGAGACGGATACAATCGATCAGAGTGAGGTTTCCCACCGTCGGAGATCTATAAATCGAGAGAAAGCTTTTTTTTCCCGGCCAGAGACGGAGATCGTCGATGGTGGTTGGTGACTAAAGTTGGCGAAAAAAAGCTATAGGGACATAAGAGATAAAAACCCGTAGAGAGAGGAGGCTATATTTATGGTATTTAAAATCTCGGATATTATTTTCAGCCCCATTATTGTTACTTATTCCATTTGTATCCCTACTTTCATTTTCCATTAATATTATAGCCGCCCTTTGTGGGTAGAAAGAGGTTGATTTCAAAAAACTTCAAAGATTTGAACGATATGAATTTGAATTTCAACCACTGTTACAAAAACAAAGTTGGGAAAATATGTTTTTTTGTTACACACTGGTGAAATTTAAGTTGTGATCATAAGAATTTAGGTCTTCAGCGAATTTCGTTGTTAGCATGTAATCATCATAAACCTGCAAAAGTTTTGGCCCAGTATATTTTTATATTATTGTATATATAATGTGTTAGGTAAAATATCTGATATTATTGAAAAACATATAGTATATTTGTGGAAAATCTTAACACTGATTAATACTCCGTATGTTTCAGAATATAAGATGTTTTAGCATAATATATCTGTAATTATCTAACATTTTTTCACTTGATCAGTCAAAATAATGTCCTGCTTTAGAAACATTTAGAAAAGCTAGTGAGTGGACTAATCAATGGCTACACTCCCTCGTTATCCAGTAAAATAATTATCAAGAAAATCACTGAAAACCTATGTTTACGTGCTTAAAGATCTTGTTTAAAAATCATCAGTGCATGTTTAGCAAGCGGCCAAAGTTTTTTGAAATTTTTTGAGAGATATACCTGTAACATCCGTGAACCTAAAAGTACTGTTTTGTGAGTAGGTGTCAAGCACCACCAAGTGATCAGTTGTTGTTTGCATTGTTATGCAAGGTATAAATCTCTGAGTGACTGTGCATGTTCTTGTTTGATTGTTGCGCAGTCGGTTTAGAGGTTGAAGTATTGATTTCTGGTTGACTGTACATGTTCTTGTTTGATTGTTGTGCAGTCGGTCTAGATGTTGAGGCATCCTTGTATTAACGCGTGTGAAATGGTTTCTGGTTAATTGGTGTCGAGCGACACCAGAAGGGGTGTCGAGCGACACCAGAAGGGGTGTCGATCGACACCGGTTATCGTAATTGATTCCGGTTTAAGTCAATCGAATTGCAATAGAGTTGGTTTGGGCAAGGTGTGTCGACCGACACCAAGGAAAGGTGTCGACCGACACCAAGGAAATGTGTCGATCGACACTGGTTATCTGAAATTAGGCCGGTTTGATTTAAGTTGTCTGATTTCGGTCCGGTTAAGGGTTTGGAAGCCCTAGGACGCGAATAAAACCTTCTGGCCCCGTGAGAAAGCTCATTTTTCGAGTTTCAGAGAGAGGCATATGCGATTTTGGGGAGATTTTGGAGTTTTTGGGCAAGATCTGTTGCTGTTCTTCGTGGTTTCATCTCTTTTCCTTCTTTCAATCCTTGTCAAGGTGAGTGCGTGACTGTAGGTCCGTTAATCACTAGAGATTCTTTGAGATTTGAGTTTTATGTGTTGTTCTTGAGCTGTTTATATTGAAAATCGTGTTTTGGTTGTATTGGGGCATTGAAAACCCTTTTGATTCTGTGTTTGTGGTTTTTCTGTGTCGTTTCGTAGCTTTTGGTGTTGAGGCGTCGGGGCGGTGTCGATCGAAACCATTGAAGGTGTCGAACGACACCGATGTGCCTAGCGTCGATCGACACTCTTTGAAGTGTCGGTCGACACTGAGCAAGGGTGTCGATCGACACTGATGGGGGTGTCGATCGACACTGGTCCTGTTGCGAGTTTTTGTGGTCTGATGAGTTGTTGATCTTTGTTTCTGTTGTTATTTGCTGTTATTGATTACTGTACTGTCTGGTGGTTGACGTACATGGCGTGTAGGCAGGATGATCCACTCACTAAGTATTTATGATAATACTTACGCATCTCTATTCCAATGTGCTGCAGGTAACAGGAATGTTCAACCGCGAAATGAGGCCGAGAGTTGAGGATGATGATAGGATGTTGTTCTTGCTGATTTTATTGTGGCTAGCAAACCATTTTTAGGTTGTTAGAGTTATTTTTATTAAATGGCAAACCTGGTGTTTAGGTTAGTAGAGTTTATTATTTTTATTGGTTATTGGTTATTTGTTGAACCGGTTACTTGATTTAATAATTATTGATTTGTTTTTGGGAACTTCCGTATTGATAATTAATTAAAAATAAAAAAAAAGCTTGGTTGTTTCATTTTGGTATCAGAGCGTATACGGTTTTAGAACTGTTAGTATTGGGTGAACTGGACTATGTGTTTAATTGATTAAGTGTGTTTAGTGAGTTAGTAGTCTAGTATCATCCTCTCAGCCTTCCAGTATTCCGCAGTAAGTGAGTTTGGGTATTTTTGGTGTTTTTGTGGTGTTTTGTTTTGGCTGCTCATCTCTTGTACTTGGTGGTAGTGTAGTGAAATGGATGCAGGTTCTAGAGATTGTGGCACGAGTGAGCGCGGTGGAGTCAGTTCCCGTAGGGGCAGAGCAGTTGGCGTGAGGGTCAAGCTGCGGGCCGGAGAGATCGGGGTCCTGAGCATGGATTACCGGCGGATTCGAGTGAGAGTGCAGCGCCTAGTATGGCGACTGTGTCAGTGACCAAGTCAGTTTCTTCGGCGGTTGAAGCCGGTTTGGGCGTCGGTGGTGGCGCGGGGGTCGGTGGTGGAGCGGGCGTCGGTGGTGACGCGAGAGTGGGAGCGGCTCCTGGTGGAGGCGCGACTCCAGCTCAGGGTCTAGGTGACCAGGTTGTGGGGCTACTGACGCAGCTGTTGGCACGTCTTCCGCCAGTGGTTCTAGAGCAGACTTCGAGTGCACCTCCAATGGCCGGGGCACAGCAGGGTGCCAGTTTTGTTGGGCAGCATGTGGCTGCGGGTTTTGTTAGACAACATCAGGCTGGGGATTTTATGGGGCAGCAGGAGGCTGCAGTTGGTGAGAGTCCACCTTATCGAGAGATGAGGGGATAGATGCAGAGGTTTGCTTCGCGTTTCTCTTGGGCATAGCTAGTGAAGCTAGCAGTTTCGATTTGGGAGGATCAGCGTGAGCGGGTCGGTCCGGTGGTGGTTCCGTCTCGGGTTACTCTGTTTGTTCAGGGGAACTGTCGGCATCAATCGCAGCAGAGTTGTGTTTTTAGTTCTGGCAGAGGTGGTGAGCCCTCGCGAGGACAGAAGAGGAAGTTAGAGAAGGATTCTTGAAGTATCCGGAAAGTGGGTGGTAGTTGTTTTGCGTGTGGGAGCACGAAACACCAGGAGGGAGGCAGATCCAGAGGCCAAGGTGTGTTTTCATTGCAGAGGGCAGGGGCATACCAGACAGATGTGTCCCACATTACAGCCGTTAGCAGTAGTGGAGTTTTAGCCTGTAGAGGCTCAGTCCGAGTCGTAGATCGCAGCAGTGCAGCCGTTGGATCAGAGTGGAGCGGCGCCGAGAGGGTTTACTTCGGCAGAGGTTGGCCAGACTAGTCAGTCCGGGCATATCGCAGGTTAAATTCTTGACTCAGACTTGTAAATTCTTAAAGGTAGAATTTTGGTGTTGTCTGTTTCTTTTATTTTACTGTGATATAATTAAGGTTCTAAACACTTGTAGTTGTGTAAGAACGTTGTTAGTGAGCGGCGTTGAGTCTTAGTGTGGTTGGACTCAGGAGAATTTAAAGTTTTCATTACTTGGGAGCTTGCCAAGTGTAGCGGCATTCGGAGCAGCGCTAGTGAGTGTTTGGGTTTAATCAAGGGAACCGGTGGAGGGTTCCTAGGTTTTATTTCTGTGTTAGAGCAATTAGTGATAGGAGTGCGGGGCAGTCAATGCCAGAAGTTTTGGTCATCAGTTCGGTGGAGCTGTATGACGTCTTTTGGGGATGGACCGATTGGAGTATTACTGAGTTCATCTGAATTGCTTTCGAGGTAGAGTGGGCTTCGAGGGTGTCTATGAAGGTTGGGGTTCCAGGAAGTGTTAAGATAAGCTGAGCATATGTTAAGCAGGTAGCGAGGTTTTTGGCTACGAATCTTTTCGGAGTTTAGCGATGTGGTCACTATGAAGGAGTCTAAGGATATCGAGGATATCCAGGTTGTTGAGGAGCTCGAGGAGTTCCGAGGAGCATGAAGCTCGTTTGTGTTGGTTTTGGAAAGGTTGTAGGAGCAGAAGCTGTATGCTAGGTTGAGCAAGTGCAGTTTTTGGCAGAGATAGATGGGTTTTCTTGGCCACATTGTTTCTGCAGAGGGAGTTCTGTGGATCCGGCTAAGATTGAGCCTATCAGGGATTGGTCTAAACCTAGTAGTGCTACAAAGATTAGGAGTTTGTTAAAAGGCTTTACGAGAGTGTCGTAGCCGATGACGAGGTTGACGGGCAAGGATGTACCGTTTGTGTCGTCGCCAGAGAGCGAGGAGAGCTTGAGAAAGCTTAAAGAGTTGTTGAGAGGTACGTCACTTTTGGCATTACTCGAGCCGGGGAAGCCTTGTATAGTGTACGCAGTCGTTTCAGGTGTTGGTTTTAAGAGTTGAGCGTCGGGTCCTTAGCAGAATACGATCTGGGGTTTCATCTATCTTTCAAGCATGGTGATAGGTGGCAGTTGCGTGAAGTCAGCGGAGAGCTGTTTCAGCTCGAGAGCAGGATAGGAGGCCTTGGCAGGCGAGTTTAGCACGTAGTGTCTTGTGCTATTTTGAGAGGGGCCTTCGGGCTTAGAGACAGTAGATCAGACGGATCTACTCGGAAAAATCTGAATGACTCAGCAGAGTGAGCATAGTTTGTTTAATGCAATCGCTAGCAGTTGGCTCTGAGTCTTTGGTCTCATTGAAAAGGCATTTTGGTGCAAGGTCGGGCTTGTGTACCCGAGGTTGAGGATTTGAAATAGGAGGTTCATGAGAGACTTATGCGAGCAAGTTCTTGATTCATTCATGTGCGACTAAGATGTACCGTGGTCTCAGGAGGTGTGATCACTGTGCCAGGATGAAGAGAGTTAGAGCTGTTTTTGGTTGCGGAGTGCAACACATGTTTCGTTAGTTAAGGCAGAGCATTGGTGTTTTGCATAGTGGAGGTGAGTTATTATCACGATGGATTTCGTGATGGGAGTACCTATCGCATGGATTTGTGATGTTTGTTGTGAGTTGTGTTACCAAGTTAGCACATCCCTTGGTCATTGAGAAGGCAGCTGAGCTCCTATTTTTGGCTGGGAATTTGTGCGGAAGATTGTAAGGCTGCATGGTGTGTCAGCCGTATTGTGTCGGATAGGTATCCGAGTTTGTTTCAAGATTCGCCTCAGAGTTTGGAGGGCGTTTCAGACAGAAATGGACACTTAGGTGTTGTGAGTACAGTTTATCGTTTCAGTCAGAGGGGTAGTCAGAGAGGAATACCCCGACTTCTAAAGTTTTGTTCAGGTTGCGTGTGTCGTTTGAGATGGTCATTGGACTGGTCATCTGTGTCTGGCAGTGTGGTCACAACAAAAGTTATGAGGCGAGTTGTTGGGCTTAGCTTCGTGTGAGGCTTGTTTAGGAGGCCATGTGAGTTGTTTTTATGCTGGACCCAAGTGGGGGAGCGCAGCACTTATAGAGTTACTTTTGTTTAGAAAGCGGCAAGGAAGGTCCGTCTTTTGAGACTGAACATAAAAAAGATTCAACTTATGCAGAGGAGTTACGCCGTTGGAGGAGACGAAAGTCTGAGTTTCAGGATTTGGAGATAAGATGTATCTCAAGATGGCTATGTGCAGAGATCTTAACGTACAGATCCGTAGCAGAGATCAAGCTGAGTGCACGGTTTGTGGTTCCGTTCCGGTGGTGGGACGAGTTAGGCCAGTGGCGTATCAGCTTGACTTACTTGAGTTTATGAGGGTTTTTGGTAAGGTTTTTCATGTGGTGATGTTAAGGAAATGTCTTTATCCTTCAGAGGAGTTAATGGCTAAGATTTCATGGAATCTTAGGCCAGCTTTATCGGTTTTGTGTGGATTCTCGAGAGGAGACTCAAGGTTCTACGGAACAAGAAAGTGTCTTTGTGAGAGTCTTATCGGACTGTAGCAGTTTAGAGGATGAAAACTTGAGGCAAGGATGAAGTTGGAATTCGGAAAGTGTTCGACTAGTAGGTCGATGAGTTGGTTCTTCATCTTTGTGGTTTCAGTTGGTTAGCCTTGAGCTATGTGTTTGTTGTGGTTTATGTATTTTCGTTCATGGTACGAAATATATTGTTGGAGATTTATAAGATTGAGGTTTCCTTAAAAATCTGGGTTCGGATGTTACGGGTTGTGATGACCAATTTTGGGTCATGATATAGTTCTAGTCGTTTATGTTATAGGCGTTTCTTTTATTACTCTTTACATTTAGGAGATTGTTTTCTCCTGCAGACCTATCCGACGGTGGTTGCTCGGATGGGTGGTGGCGGACTTATCTACAGATAGGTGCCGCGGTTTGTTTTGCAGACTTATCTGGGGCTAGCAACCACAATATAAGTGGAGAGATCGATTGAGATCTCCTTGCAGCCTTACCTGGGATTAGCTACCTCAGGGGAAGTGCTTGCAGACTTATAAGGGTGCTGCTTACTAGTGGCTGACGAGTCACGAAGTGAGTATCAAGAGGTGGTGGATCTCTTGAGAGAGACAAGTGGGTCTCTTGCATTTATATGGGTATTGTGACGGTGGTGTCACGGTATAGATATTGTGACGGTGGTGTCATGGTATGGATATTTGTGATGGTGGTGTCACGGTTTGGGTACTTGTGATAGTGGTGTTACGGTACAGATATTGTGATGGTAGGTGTCACGGTATGGATATTTGTGGATGTAGGTGTCACGGTATCGAGTTAAAGAGTAATGAATGTCTAGAAACGTGATTATAACATAGGATTAGATGTGAGTTTCTAAGATCGGTGGTGGATCTCTTGTGTTTGGCCAGTGGTGGGCCGGGTTTTGTCGTCTGCGATAGACGTGTTTGTTGGGATTCGAGGACGAATCCAGTTTAGTGGGAGAGAATTGTAACATCCGTGAACCGAAAAATACTGTTTTGTGATTAGGTGTCGAGCGACACCAAGTGATCAGCTGTTGTTTGCATTGTTATGCAAGGTATAAATCTCTGAGTGACTGTGCATGTTCTTGTTTGATTGTTGCGCAGTCGGTTTAGAGGTTCAGACATTGATTTCTGATTGACTGTACATATTATTGTTTGATTGTTGTGCAGTCAGTCTAGATGTTGAGGCATCCTTGTGTTAACGCGTGTGAAATGGCTTCTGGTTAATTGGTGTCGAGCGACATCAGAAGGGATGTCGATCGACACCGATTATCGTAATTGATTCCGGTTTAAGTCGATCGAATTGCAATTGAGTTGGTTTGGGCAAGAGGTGTTGACCGACACCAAGGAAAGGTGTCGATCGACACCGGTTATCTGAAATTCGGCTGGTTTGATTTAACTTGTCTGATTCCGGTCCGGTTAAGGGTTTGGAAGCCCTAGGACGCGAATAAAACCTTATGGCCCCGTCAGAAAGCTCATTTTCGAGTTTCAGAGTTTCAGAGAGAGGCAGAGGCGATTTTGGGGAGATTTTGGAGTTTCTGGGCTAGATCTATTACTGTTCTTCGTGGTTTCATCTCTTTTCCTTCTTTCAATCCTTGTCAAGGTGAGTGCGTGACTGTAGGTCCGTTAATCACTAGAGATTCTTTGAGATTTGAGTTTTATTTGTTGTTTTTGAGCTGTTTATATTGAAAATCGTGTTTTGTTTGTATTGGGGCGTTGAGTTTAGACCGACAAAGTTTAGACTCCCATGTCGAACTAGCTCTTTTTCCTTTTGAGCTAGATTAGGCCTAGGTTGTGATTCAAGTTTTGGGGTGAGAGAGTGAGGAAACAAAAGAAGAGGAAATAGAGTGAAAAGAATCCAAGAGAAAAGAAAGGATGGGAGTGAATAGAGGGGAAGCATTCAAAAGAGTGGTGGCTCGCTAGATGTTAAAGAGATAGGTAACTTGGGGCTTGGTTTGTTAAGAAGGCGCAAAGCCTTAGTCCTCTTTTGAGAAGTTAAGAAGCCCCAAGCCTAGATAAGAAAAGTGAAAAAGGCCTTAAACCACAAGAAATTCAAAAGTTAGTCCCCTTGTAAATTCCGAAAGTGTTATCCTCCCTAAAATCCCAAGTTGTTAATCTCTAAGTTCAAAACGGGAAAGAAAGTGTTTGCTCCAAAAAAAAAAAAAAAAAAAAAAAAAAAAAGGGGNAAGACCTTACGTTTTGGGTAGATGGGATTCTATCTTTGTACCATCTTAGGTCTTTACTCTTAGCATTTTGCGCAAGCTCAATTCTTTTTGAGAGATCCCTTATGCACTTCATGAAACCACCGAAATAAAAAGAGCCTATCCCTTGAACCAAATGAGCAAGTTTTGATTGAATGAGTTTTGATTCACAGATCTGAGCTTAATTGAATGTAAATAGGTGAAGTGGATATGAATGCATGCTTCATCGAGTCTGATGTTGGGTTGTCGCTTAACTGAGTACGTGAATGATCTGATTTGGATGACTAAATCTGTGTGCATTTTATGTTTCCCAACTTGAGCATTGAGGTGATTTCTTCGAGCATTTCTTTAGGATTTGAGTCCCCGCCCAAATTAACTCCTCTCAGATGAGTTCTTTCTTGCTTGAGGGCAAGCAAGAGGCAAGTTTGGAGGAAGTTGATGTCACCACATTTTATACCTTTTATGCATAGTTTTCCTTTGCATAATTAAATATTTTTAGTTCATTCCACATGCATTTAAGCCCATAATCCCTCCATTGTCGATATACGCCCCTTAAGAACATACATTGCATGCATATTGCATTTTGGAGTTATATTTAGGTGTTTATTGAGGATTTTGGAGGAAGATCGGAGGATGGAAGACAGAGGAGCACTCAGGGAGATCTCAAACAGGATGTCAAACGGGTTTCTGAAACCGACAGCTTTCAGCTGCAATGACCGTAAAGGACGAGTTGACCATTATCTAGCTGGATAAGTGGGAGCCAAAAACGCAGAGTTTGGAGCTGAAGGAAGGGAAATCTAGTCAACTTAAATAAATTGACCAGGGTTTCCATGTCTCCCATATAAAAACCAAAAGACCTAATTTTTAGGTATTTTGTAATCTTCTTTTATCAAGAACACCAAAAACAGCCCCTTGAGGGTTAATTTCGTTTTTGTAGATCTGTTTACTGTTTTTAATAAAGTTTAGGTCTTTCTTCTTATAATCTGTTTATCTCATCTTGCTTCATCTCACTAAACATGTTTAGGACCCTATCCTTGACGGGATTTGGTGTTCTTTATATGGATAGTGCATGAGTGAGCTTTCTTGGGTCTTGAGAGATGAGGTAGATTATGAGCTATTAGGGGTCGATCTAGTGTCTAGAGGTGTTTAATCTCTACAAGGTTCCTTCTTTACTGGGTTTGCTTAAGGCTAGGTCTTTTCTGATCACTTAGATCTAGATCCCAAGTCTTTCTCACACCGAAAGTGCCTTGAGAAAGGCTGGACCGACCAGCAAAGAGATGAGCTTGTCCTCCCCACGGAAGTGGTTGTTTGGAGAGCTCATTGGACTAGGAGAGTTGTTGCTTAAAGCTGGCTTTCTTTGAAGTCACTATTTGATAAAAGGTTCTTTGAGTATAAAAGATTCAAGTCCAGAGGACGAGTGTTGCACTATGAAAATGTGAGAATTGAAACAGAGCTAAGACAACGTGANTTAAAGTTTTGGTCTTTGTTCACTTGTTCCATTCGAAATCTATTGCTCTTGTCTTGTCATTTTTCTTGCATTCGAATTTGTCTCAACTGCTCCATTATGGATTGACTCTTAAATACCACGATGACATGAGTGGGATTAATTGAAACACCACGTAAAAATCCTGTTTCAACATGGCATAAGTCGCATTGCTACACTTTGTACAGGTATGTGGGTAACAAGCGGTTATGCCACATACTGTGTCAAACATGTGGTGGTGGGTGCCAAGAAAGGCTGAACCTTATGTAGTCCAAGGGGGCGTGAAAAGTGTATGTCTTTGACAGTACACTGTACTCGGGGATGCATAAAGGTGGCTGAGTAGGGACTTAGACCCCACGATGTTCAGTGTAGGATGGCGAACAATGGATGTTGCACCAAGGGCTAGTTGTGAATAACGGGGAGTTATGTCACGCTATGCCGGGAAGGAACGTATGGTGAATGCCGGGGAAGCAGGTCACATACTTACGTTACCTTCTTGTGTGTGTGTGTGTGGTCATAGTGTGGTGTAAGCTATGAACCTGTTGTGTGTGGGATCATGGCCCAAAGCCATAGATCTGATGTTTGCTAGGGCAATATCTCTGTCTCTAGTTGCGTAAATAGATCATTGTGTGTAATNGGGTCGCTCCCATGGCTGAGTTCTGCACGACGGTGCAGCCCGGGTGTCTTTATCGGCGATGGCAAAGAGTCGGGAGCTGGATCCTTGTTCCTTTGTGGGACAAGATCTGGTGTGATGATCTAGTCAGGGTTTCTGTGTGATTCCTTGGTCGCTGATATCACAGTTGAGGAGGTCCGGCATGATAGAGATTAACCGCGTAGTTTTGGTGGTAGTGTCTATGCATAATAGGTTGTTGAACGCTATTATGTTGTGTGATCACTGTGTGTTGTTGTGTGAGTGTGGAGAGTGTTTTTGTGGGAAGAACCTCTCGGGTAGTAGATCACTAGTGTGATGTGATCTTAGGTTGTAGAGTTACTCGAGATGAGTAATCTCTTGTGGTTTTGGGATAACTCGTTGAAGTTATCCTTGTGTATTGTCTTTGCAGGTTGAAGAGCGTGGTGATAGACAATACGGTTGTATTGATCTATGGCGTGAGCTAGAGAGCTTTGCTACGACATTGTCTTTAGCTTGAATTGATGTTATTTGATTTAAGCTTCCTCTTGTGCATTGCTTTGATTGCGTGTTGTGATTGGGGTTTGGGTTGGGGATGATATTGTGTTGTATTGTAGAGGGTTTTTGAACTCACTAAGTAATCCTAGATTACTTATGATGACTCTATTTGTTTTCAGGTAACCCTAGGTGTGGTGCTTGGGACGTGGAAGGCCGGAGTAGTTTGCGGTGTGTTTTGTAAAACCTATGTAAGATTATCGTTGTTTTCCCTTCGACTTTTGTTTTATATTCGCTTCCCATGGGATGTAATATACGGTTTTAAATAGTGTATGACAATGTTTACGAATAAATAAAAGTATGTTTTATGTAAAATACTCGGCTTTGTTGGTATTAGTCTTGTCCGGGCTAACACAACTCAGTTTTTATTTTACGGGTTGCAAAGCCTTAGTATTACGGAAGCTGAGGTACGGGAACTTAGTGGGATCGAACCATGTGTTGTGGAACCCCTCCGTGACTTGGATTTGGACCTACTTAGTTAACCCGACGTGACATTCTCGGTTTAATCTATTTATAGATCGAACCGGGGGTGTTACAAATGGTGGTATCAGAGCATGGTTTATGATCATGCTTACAAAACCGAGGGTTTTCAAAATGTTTTCAATGTTTTATCGAGTCAAAACGTGTCGCAAAATGCACCATTAGAATCCGGTACATCCAAGCTTAGTTAGTAAGATAGGATCTTACCCTATTTGTTGTGGATGGTGGTGTAGTTGTGCAGGTTGTAAGATGGGACATAGGGTGAGAGATTGGATAAGGAGATGGGGTCAGGGAGGATCGGATGATGGTGAGGATCGCAACGGCGAGGTTGTGAATATATCCTCATCGAGTGGCTCGAGTTCGAGCGATGATGGTTCCAGTGAGGGAACAAATGTTTCAGAGTATGTGATGGTAGATTCGGACACGTCGGTAGAGACGGATCCGAGTGAGATGAAATCTAGTTCGGCTGTTTATACATAGTCGAATCATTTCTCGAGTTTGGATGTCAGAGGAGGTGTGGAGGCAGACGTGCCATCACCGTATGGAGCTACGGGAGCGGTTCACCAAGTGGATATGGTGGCCATACCGACGAGGTACGAGGTTGTGGAGATCCTAGTATCGTCTACGGAAATCATCGAGATTGCTTCTGATGATGTTTTGGATGAGGAGAGTCCGCCACAGGTGGTGCCGTACATATCGATGCCTCATGTTTCAGGATATGAAGTGCATCCATACATACCGCCGGAGTCAAGTGAGGACATTCCAGAGTATGTGTATCCGTACGTGTAGACCAGGCCAGTCGAGGAGGATGTGACCGCGGCTGTGCAAGTGAATCAAGTACCGAGTGAGGAGATGCTGAACTTGTATGGGCAACCCTTTGCCATACCAAGTCCGGTGATCAACCCAAATCAAGTGGAGAACCAACCGGTTCAAAGGGAATCAAGCGAGGTGAACTTCGGTTCATTCGAGGAGGCAGTTCCATACTATGGAAGGCCCATGGCTTATCTTGATTCAGAAGCCACTATGGCTGACTTTTGGGGATATTGGGAACGTGACGCTCAGCATGGAGGTCCGATCGATCCACAAGTGACGGGAGAAGATGGAACTGGTGAAAGGGTGCTACCAGCCATAGCAAACCTTGCTACGTTCTTTGGAATCCAAGTTGGAGGAGAGCCGGCAGACCAAGAAGTTCTGGCAATAGACCTGAATAATGAGGTAGTGGAGGAGCGAGTTCCGGTGGAGAACCCGCACCAAGTTGAAACGGTGGACCACGTTGAGATGGGAAACCAAGTGGTGGAAGAGAATCCAAACCAACATGGTGAGGATCAAAACCGAGTTGAGGTGGAGCATCATGACGATGATGAGAAGGAAGATACGAACCGTGAGGAGGCGGGAGCTGAGAGTGAGACTCCAGCAGTCTGGGAAATGGGAAGTCCCTCGGGAAGTAGGCCCGCGGGAAGACTTCGTTTCCGATCCCAAGCGAGAAAGAGAGTTCCAATCCCGGCAAGGGCATCGATGCCTTGTCGTGTGTGTGGAGGACATGGGCATTACACTCATGCCTATCCGAATGAAAGGCAAGGTATGCCTTTGAGGAGAAACCAAGTGACGTGCTACTCGTGTGGAATGCGAGGACACTATGCGACATCCTGCCCTGGGACCCCAACGCCATCTCCATCGTCCTTATCTTCAACCAGTGCACGGAGGACTTCGGGAAGGCGTGGTGGAAACTCTGGTTAGTTGTGAAACCCCAACCGTAGTAACCAGAGAACAAGGTATGTGTGGGTTTTAACTTTACCTCGTTGTGTGAGATTGATTGCTTGTGTGTGATAGCGTAATTTCAATCTCTGTGTAGAGTAGAATATAGTGTGGTGAAAGCTATAGTTCTCTCTGTTGGTTGCTTGCATGGTAGTTTTGCATGTTAGCAATAGTGGTGTAGGCTGGAACATAGTGTGGTGAAATCTATGGTTCCATATCTGTTTGTGTGTGAGATCATGGCGAAAGTCATGGATCTGTTGTGTGTGCGTGGTCAAGAACATAGTGTGATGAACACTATGGTTCTTTTCCATGTTGTGTGAGTAGGACATGGTGTGGTGAAATCCATGGTACTGTAGTGTGATAGAGTAAAGATCGGGGAGATCTTTGGAGACATCGTAGGATGTTTCTCTCGGTAAGGTGTGTTAGCGTTTCTGTAGAAGAGAAACGTTAGGTTTAGGGTTAGGAGGACTGTGGAGAGTCCATAGAACCCTTGAGTGTGTGAGTGTCGAGTTTGGACTGAGGATAAGGAAATCCTGAAGTCACTCGATTAGGTTGCTGGAAGCGTTAGGAAAAACCTAACCTTAAGTAGACCTGGGAATGGGAAGCAAGGCAGTGAGGAAGGCAGTGAGGCAAGATGTGAGTGACGGGGCGAGATATTGGTATGGACAAGGAAGTCTACCAATATGGGTCTAGGAGAGACCGGGCGAATGTGAGTATTGATTCGGACAAACTTGTTGATCAATATGGATCTTGGAGAGATCAACAAATGAAGAATATTGGTTTGACATCGAGGTCAACCAATGGGGATCTATGGAAAGATCCACTGGAAAGGAGGATGTGTGTGAGACACAAACTCAAGACGTGTATGAGGCAGACGAGGATGATCAAGAATCAAAACGGAACTTGATCAGATCATGGAAGTGTGCAAGCTTCTAGAAGAGAAGTATTGCCAAGAATGACCATATCAAGACTTGATATGTGATCGTGGTGAGAAGGAAGATGCTTGTAATAAGGCGGTTACAAGGCAACATGGTGAAATTTCGGGAAGAAAACTCCATAGCTTGCTGTCGAGAATCAGTGTGAAGAATCAAAGGTGGTATCATGGAGAACTTACGGAAGTGGAGTAAAGAGTTTTCTATGGCGATCATAGAAGACTTTGGTGTAGAATTCGGGGACGAATTCTTGTAAGTGGGGGAGAATGTAGTAACCCTAAAGTGGGATGAGAGATTATGGCTGATGATCACTTTGGAAGGGATCCAGTGATCATATGGAGTGTTTCCGTTGAGAAACATTCAAAAATGAACGAGCAGAATCCAAGATGGAACGGGATAAACCGCTACGGGATAATACGGTCGATCAGGGTGAAATCGGATAAGGGCTCGAGAAAGCGGGACAAAGATTTGACTGACCAAAAGTGGTCCGAATGGGATGAAAACTTGAGGACAACCAAAGGACGCCAAAACCAACAATCTGGTCGAGGCAGAAGTTGATTTGGACGAACGGATCGTGAGATATGAGTTTGACCGCCTGATGGCAATGCCGAAGGGTGGGAAGCTTATATCGACGATCGGTGAATAGACGAGAACGATGAGCGGGCCGACTATCGAGCGAGTGTCCGGGACGTGACCAAGGCAAGAAACAGTCATGGGATGACCAGTACGTAAGGATGGCCGCGGATAAGAGTTATGGCCGCGGGACGATCGACGGATGTACGCGATCGCAGCACGGGTGAAGTACGGGACGCGATCGTGGTACGAATGCAATGTGGGATGCGATCGTGGAATGGATGGAGAGTGGGATGGATTGGAATGAGAAAACTCATTTCTACATGTGTTGAAATACACATGCCGATCCGTGATTGGTGGAGATTTAAGTAAGGACATATGCCACACAAAGGGAGATTCATAGGTGAATGACTCCTTGAAGCTACTTAACTGGAGGTGTTGACATGAGAGGGTGCATGAGAAGCTATCCNTGACTCTTTGAAGCTAGTTGGCTGGAAGTGTCAGCGCGGGTGGTGAGTCATGGAAGCTAGTCGGAGTATGTGGCAACTGCGGATGAAGCTGGCGCCTAGGCTAGGGCGAGGTGTCGCCGGTTTAGGGCTGCTCCT
>OVBJ01002215.1:0-19610 GCA_900406535.1 Noccaea bulbosa
ATTGCAATGGGTAGGATGAAATTCTGCTGATGTGATAACCTCTGCAAAAAACGAATACGGTAGTAATTACGCAAGAAATAGCATCCAGTTGCTTAATATATAAGCACCATTACAGGTAGAGAAGAGACTGGACTGAAAGAACAGTAGACCACGGCTTACCAGATAGATCTTCCATTTTCGCAGGCTTGACATCAACAATGCTGAAACTTTGATTGCTAATCTCCAGATTCCAAAGATTTATTCGCAAATCATCAGCAGAAATGAATGTTTCGCCGTCACTGATTTTAAAAGAAAGAAACATATTAGGAACAGAACATTAACAATGAACGTATAGATCCCAAGCTAAGATCAACGAGGTGATATATATATTCATCCAGAAAGACACTGATTCATCCCAAGACTTATAGTGACGTCATAGAATTTCTCACAGAGAAATAAAAAGCAGTTGATATGAAGAAGGAAGCAAGTGGAATTCCAAATGGGTGAATAACCTACCTATTATTTGAGATTGAATTGATATGATAATCATGAGCATGAGACTATACTCTTCGACATCTAGCCACAGGGCTCGACTCATAGCTACTTACCTGTATAAGTCAAATGAAGTATTAGTATACAAATGAGCAATATTAAGTACTTTTGCATGACTTAAGAATCAATTCCTAATCAGAGGTAGAGAATGAACTGTAAATTGGTACACAATATACCACTGGTAGCCGCAGCGATGAGATGCCTCCTGGTGGCAATGAGTTGTTCACGTCAGTGATATGAACCTCTTTCTCTAAAAGCTTAGCACCCTTTTAAAAGGAAAACACTCTAGCTTAGCACTGATGAGTTATGGGCCAGAATGAATTCAATACTCATGATGACATAAAAAAAAAACTAAATTTTTTACTAATATTAAGATTCCAGAAGGATTTATTATTCATTTAAATCTTAGAAGGATTTAATCTGAGAAAGAGTAATATTTTATTATTTTATTATTGATTTCATATTTTTTGTTTTTTACCAGAATTATATTCCAAAAGAATTTTTATCCCAAAAGCATTTATATCTCAAAAAATTAATATATATTTTTATTATTTCATTATTTCTGTATTCCAGAAGGATTTATATATTTCATTTATATATCCCATAAGGCCAGGAGGATTTATATCCCAAAAAGATTTATATCCTAGAAGAAGTAATATATATATATATATATATATATATATATATATTCTTGTTTTATTATTTTATTATTGAATTTTGGTATCATATTTTATAGTTTTATATCAAATAATATCCCAGAAGGATGTATATATTTTATATTTATATATATATATATATATATATATATATATATCTTAGAATAATTTATATTTTATTTATCCCAAAAGGATATGACATATTAATCTTATAATATTATTTTTGTCATGATAATTAACCATATCATTTAATTATTTAATTTCTCATATTTATTAATTTGTTTATATGTTAAATTGATTATTCAACTAAATATTATTATGAATATTGCTTATATATATGCATCAATTGTAATGCCAAAAAGGCATCAATAGTACTTTATTGTTTTTGTATGTAAATTTTTCTTAGTTTCATCCCAATCAACACACAATCATAGAATAAACTGTTTTTGAAGATCAACTCCTTGGTTAGAAATAAATTAAAAATTAAAAATTAATTTAATTAATCAAAGATTTTAATAACATTAGTAGTATTTTTTATCACTACTAACTTTTAAACTTATATACTGCATGTATGAAATTAATATATATAAAACACACCCAACATATATAAAATTATATATATAAACATATATATAACTTTTTATCAAAGATACATTTTTATGCCAAAAAAAAAAACAGACTAACCTTTTGTAAAAAGTATATGTACTATTATCTAAAGGTTTTTTTGGGTCAAAATGTCTGTTAGCTATTATTATAATTGAATAATTATCTTAGCTCTAAAATACACCTAATTATCTTAGCTCTAATGTTTTTTGATAAGATACAACAACTTTTTAAAAACCAAAGGATTTTTATATCTTCTGAACAAGGGGTAACTCGATCTGAATTAGTTCATTGCTGCTCAGTTTAATGTGAAAGAGCTGAGTTAATACAAATTTAACAGTTTCTTGTCACCAGATCTGTCGAGGTAAGGGTGATTCTGTCGACTGTGTGGTGTAAGGCGGCTGCGTTTCCTTCTGTTTGCTTGTGTTGTTTAGTGGTCGAAGTTTTCTAGCGATTGCTAAGACGGTTTTGGTGCTATCTAGCTGTATGCTAAGACTCTCATCTCGATTCAAATATCAGCGAAGATCATCTCTAGGTTTCTAGCTGTTAGGATATGAGTGACACATCTCGCCTTGTTCGCTACGGCAGTTCCTCGAACCAAACCCGCCGTAGACTGAATATGGAAGATGAAATCATCAAACTTCCTGCGTGTGATATGACATCAGCTGCAGAGAAATTTAAGCTTACTTTGATTGGTAGAATATTCTACAAGGAAGGAAGAAACATGGATGCGGTTTTGGCGATGCTCCCAAAGCCAAAAATTTGGGATGTGGAAGGAAGAGCTCGGGGTACAAATCTGGGTAATGGCCAGTTCCAGTTTGATTTTGAAAACGCAGAGGATATGGAGAAGGTTTTAAGAAAACGGCCATGGCATTACAATAGATGGAGTTTCTCCCTTGAGAAATGGGAACCTTTCACCAGTGAGATTTTTCCTAACACGATGGTTTTTTGGGTTAAGGTTACTGGCATACCAGTTCATTTCTGGAACGATGAAACGTTTACCGAAATCGGGAAAGCCCTAGGTGTTGTCCAGGAAATTGAGGCTCATCGTGGAAAGTTCCAAGTATCCCTCGATGCCGATGCTCCTCTTCAGTTTGAGAGAACAGTGGGATCCCCCAATGGAGATACGGGGACAGCAAAGTTTGAGTATGAAGGTTTGCATAGGTACTGTTTTACTTGCAAACTTTTATCACATGAAGAGGGCACTTGCCCTAATCTTACTGAAGAACAAAGGGAGAGGAATAAAGCTGATAGAGAAGAGCAGAATCAAGCTTCGTCTCTCCATACCGTTAGGTTCAATTCAAGGCCCCATGGTAACCGCCGTGAGGACAGTGGTGATCGAAGACAATCGGATTTTGTACGTAATGACAGAGGGGGAGATCACCTTGAATATCGAGGTTACTCTAACCCTACAAACCCTACATACGGAAAAGTACGTCCGAGGGACGAAAGAAGAGACGATAGAAAAGATAGAGACCTGCGACAGAAACTCAGCGACCAGAGAGATAATAGGGGTAAGGATGTGTGGAAACGTGTGGAGAGATTTTCTGCTCGCAAAAACACAGTTACTCATAACCGATATCATCCATACTCCCGCTCTCAAGATGGATGGAAAGATCGTCAAAATGCGAGAAATGTATCCCACCAGATGTGGAGACCGAGATATGATCATAATGATACTCCGTATAATCAAGGGGATACTCCCAACTCTCGTTTCTCGGATCATAACCAATGGATTCTCAACGTACCTGGTCGGACAAAGGGGAAAACGGTGGACCTAGTGCTAAACGAGGTTCTGGACTTTTAGTAGTACATCCAGAAAACACTAAAGCAGCTCACTTTCGTCAGCATGAAGCAGATCACTCGCGTCAATATAAAGGAAAAGCCATTGTAACAGATGAGTCAAGAGCAGAGGAAAAAAGATTGAAGAATTTAGCTTTGGGACGAAAGCTGGGGATTTTAACAATATCTGATATCCCGGATACCACAGTTGCTACTCATCATGGGACTGCATCAGAGGTTGTTGTCTCACCTCCCGTCCCTCCAGTTCCTGCTCAGATCTCTAATCCTCCTCAGTTGGAGAATGATAAAGAAATGGAAGATGGTGAATATACGGAGGCGGAAATTGATAAAATGATTGCAGAGTATGAAGCTCCGGTGATGGACGAGAATATGGTGGAAAATGACGACCTTCTAGGTGAGGAGATCGAAGATGGTGCGGAACAGATCGAGGCTATATCCCAACTTTCTCCCGTTGTCTCTAGTTTCAAAAACAAGGTGGTACAAACAGCTCCAACTCAGCAAAACCAACCCACTACTCAAAGGAAAAGTAACAAAGGGAATGTTACTTCCGGGAAAGGTGCCTTAGCATCCAAGAAGCTACACTCACTTCGTGCCAAAGCTTCTCCAAAAAAGAAAGGAGCGGGCAGCTCTAGTAATGCGCCAGCCCCTTCAGCTCATCTCCCTCGCAATGAGGTGTTCCCTTCTGCTTTACGCAAGAAGTCTTCTACTCTCAAGCACCCTCTTTCCTCTCCACTTGCTTCTCGTCAACAACAGATCTGCGATACGCTCCTTACTTCGTCACTGGTTATTTCATTCCCACATCTTGTTCCACTCTCCAATTCATTAGAGTTCTGCGAATTCCCTAGAGCTTAGAGAGAAAATTTAAGGTTTGACTTTGGACGTGTTGGAGAACTTCCACACATTGCTGTTTTGTTTGATTGAAGTGCTTATTCCCAATCAAGTGCTGTTTTCCATTTCTGTGATTCTCTCTTCGATCAGTAAAAGCTAGTGGATATTAATGCTTTATTGTTTACTTGTTATTGTTCTTATCTTGACTAGTTTTAGTTTACTCTTTAGTGTACTTCTGTTGTTGAGTTTAGTCTACTGCAATGACTGAAATAATGAGATTTCTCTTTGTTTAGCTGATGGTCTTTTAAGGGTTATTTATAATTCATTGAAATTCCAATAAAAGGTTTGAACACAACAACCGAGGATAACGCATTTGGCTATGTTAACATGTATGAATATATCTTGTCAAGGCGCACAAGTAAATTAGCTTGTTGAGTTGAGTGTACTTTCATAATTTAGGTTTATCTTGTTCTTGATAGAGGAATTGTTTTCTTTTGCGTTAAAGTTATTAAAGCAGATTGATGCATTATTACACTTGACAAATCTACCTATTTAAATTGTAGGCAGGTAGCGATCTTGACTTCTTTGATCCACTGATGGGGTTGGATGTGAATGCTTCAGAAGATCAAAAGTTTGAAGATGCTTCTATATCCACCGACTCTGTAACTCAGGATCTGATGGAGGAGTGGAAATCTCTTAAAAGAATCTTGATGCAGCGGTTTCCTGTCTCCAAAGTGATTTCATCTTCTCCAGTTAGGTATTAGTGTTTGTTTAAAAGATAACTCTACAGTGATCAAATAGCTAGAAAGATCATTTGGTGTTTCCCTTATCCATCTTGTCTAATTTGCTTATCTGTCTTCTACAGGTATCAAATATAATAATGAAAGGTTCCAAAGGTATGTCTTCCATATTTTAGATTAACTGGATTATTAGATTTAAGATTTAATAATATTTTACGTTCTGCAGGTCACAAAACTTCTGATGGGCACAACAGTTTTGCAATTTTATCCTACAGTCTTTGTCATAGTCACTGACATACTAGATATGCTGGGGGATATGGTGTGGGAACGGATCAAAGAGAAGGCAGAACATGATGTAGATGGAACAGTGATCTGCATCTTACTGAGTATGCATCTCTATTCTAATCCTGTATTTCTATTATCAAACATGGAATTACGTAATCTGGGAGTCTGTTCATGATCACAATTAGACACATAAGTTTGTAGCACAACAAGTTCAAGCTTAAAGACAGATGATTTTCAAGCAAGTGATATCTGCCTCGAAGCAAGAGAGACTTGCTATAACTGGTTTTGTAAAGTTGGTTCTGTTCGAGAACTTCTCCCTCGCATGTAAAGCATCCTTACCTTAATGTTTTGCTTACTCTCCCTCCCTTCAATCTTTTTCTTACTTACTTTTGGCCTTTGTTGTCTGCCCATAGTTACCTGGAGCTTGCGATTTTACCTTGCTGGCGTTTCCTCATTAATCAACCCTTGGAAGTTGTGGATCGTTTAGTCATGATGGTGATAGGTGTTGCAGATCCTCTGGCATCTTTGTATTGTCGTCTTTATATGGTGCATCGTATGCAGAAGTTGGGTTTCTGCAACTCAGGTACCCTTGTTCTACGCTTTTTCTTTTCTTTTCAGAGAAAATGCTAGTTCACACCCTTATTGATGAGGTATTGAAGTGTCTCCTATCATTTTGCTTTTAGCATGTTGATGTACTGTTAGGCACCTCCAGTTTGAGAATTTTGAATGTAGACTTTTTTACATGCCCATGGTTAGATTATTGTGAGCTGTTTTTATTTTGCTTGAGGAAGACGCTTAATGTCATAAGTTTGACCATGATATAAGTTCAGAAAGTTGGAGCCTTCTGAATGGGGTCATCAGTTCCTCTCTTCTCATGTTGATATTTCAGTAAGTCTCTCTCTCTCTCTCTCTCTCTCTTTCTCTCATCGGTATGCATGTGTAAAAGGGTATGAAGTCATGTTTACATTTCTTTGTTTTGAAGGAAACGGATACGCTTGGGAGAGAGATTGAGGCACTAAAGCCAGAAGTGAGGGAAATGTTCATGTCTTTCATTAGAAGTAAATCCAGCAAGAAGAAAATCCTTTTCATCTATTTGCTTGTGAGCCTTGGTCTCGCGTATCATTTCGAAGATGAGATTGATGAGAGTCTAAAAGATGGTTTCCAAAAGATAGAGGAGATGATAGCGGGTGAAGATGATTTGTACACTGTTTCCATCATCTTTTGGGTTTTCAGGACATATGGTCACAACATTTCTTCTGGTAGGAATTCTCTAGCTAGGTTTATGATTAGTCCGTCTTTTTAGCATATGCAACTAGCATACATAACCAGATCAAATAAAAACAATATGTTTACGTAACAAGTAAACATATGATAAATCACTTATTTAAAATACCAAAAAAGAAGAAGAAAAGACATGAACGACGAGGAGTTGAACTCAGTTTTTTTTTTTTTTTACCAAATCAAATGACGTAGCTTTACATATTGAAACGAAAAAAATTTATGTGGGTGCAAATGATCTCACTGAATTCCTCCAACGTTCTATTAATGAACAGAACCTCTATTCTAAATTTGTTTATATTCAAAAAAATGTATAGATATTAAGTCCTATAATTTTTTTTTAGCTAACAAAATCAAAAATACATTTGATTACAAAATTTGATAGTATCTAAAAATAGACAATCCTGCTTGTGATCATGATAGACGTTCGTACCGACGTACACGTGTTTTGGTCCGGATATATAACAAAAGGTTTGTCATTTTGTTAACAGATGTTTTTAAAAGATTCAAAGGGGACAATGGAAAATTTAAGGAATGTCTTGCCAAAGATGCCAAGGTATCCTGAGCTTGTATGAAGCTGCTCACATGGGGAGTGGGGACGACAACAGATTATATATTAGATGAAGCCTTGAGCTTCACATTGAGTTACTTGGAGTCGATAGCTGCGAGTGATCAGTCATGCAAACTTAATCTCGCAAGGCGTATACGTTATGCTTTGGGCCTACCGCAGCATAAAAACATGGAGATATTAGTCGCAAAGGAATATATCTGGTTCTACGAACAAGAAGAAGATTGCGACAAGACGCTACTAAAGTTTGCCAAGCTTAACTTCAAATTCCTACAGCTACATTACCTTCAAGAACTCAAAATCCTTTCAAAGTATCTAATTTATTCTCCTCAATATATATGTAATTATTTATACATCCATTGGAGCTTGACATAATTCTGATGTTTGGTTGCAACTTGCAAGATGGTACAAGGAACAAGACTTTGAATCTAAGTTGCCACCTTACTACAGAAAAATAATCGTGGAATTATATTTCAGTACGCTAGCTTACATGGAGCCAAAACACTCACGTCTGAGGATTATGCTGACTAAGCTGTACACGGCTCAACTAACTATAGATGATACGTGCGATAGATATGCTTCTCTTCGTGAGGTCGAAATCCTCGCCAATACCATCGAAAGGTACACTAATATATATGTTTTAGAAGTAGCTTCAGTCCTTGACTTAAGTCCTCTTTGCAGCAGAAGAGTAACTCTATATGAGACTGTCTTCATATTCCAGATTATCTAAGAGATCCAATTATCGCTAAACTATGGTCGTATAATTAAAAAAAACTGCCTCCAAGAATGACGACCATTCAATAAACTTTATTACTCCATAAAATTTCCTCTGTAACCACTTGGTATTTGCATAATAAACTATTTGATAAACTTTTTTTTTTTTTTTTTTTTTTTTGTGTAAAAGGAAATAAATANGGATATAAGTACTATTTGATAAACTTGATACATAGTAAATATCAAATATATGTAGTTTATATAATAGAGAGACATAAATGTCTACATGCATGGGAAAAAAGGTTACTTAAAAAAATTGTTTATTTCAAAAAATTTCTTAACATAAATTAGGGTATTGCGCATAAAATCCCAGAAAAAAAAAAATTATGATAACGGCTATACAAATTGATTATGTAGGTGGGAACTCGATGATCATGCCATGAATGACTTACCACATTATATGAAATATGTGGTTAAATTTGTATTTGATACATTCCAAGAGTTTGAAAGAGAATTGGGGTCAGAATTAGGAGGATCTTACAGCTTGAAAGCTACAATTGAAGACGTGAGCAATCAAATTATTCAATAACCAATACTAAATTATTAGAATTTTGGAGAACATGTTTTCACTTTTTGAGCTTTCTACAGTGCAAAATATTTATGAGAGCCAACCTTCAACTGGCGAAATGGGCAGCAGCGGGTCACTTGCCTAGCTTTGATGAGTACCTAGATGTTGCTGGAGACGAGTTCGCTATACATTTTACCTTTTCAGGCATTTTGATGGCTATGGATCATGGTATCTGCAAGAAAGAAGCTTATTGACATCTAGAGAGAAACTCGTTAGAGCAATAACTATAAAAGCACGAGTGGCGAATGATATGTTTGGCTATGAGGTACGTAGGACGAATAATTTCCCCCACTTTTATTTGATTTTGTTAATCAAACTTAACACGTGTGCATGATTAGGATGACATGAGCAGAGGATATGTCACCAACTCCATCAATTGTTATAAGCAGCAATATGGAGTTACCAAAGAAGAAGCCTTTAGCAAGCTTAATGAAATGATTGCAGATGGTGATAAGATGATGAATGAGGAGTTTTTGAAGCCAATCAATGTGCCAAACCAGGTTCTTAAGGTAGTCTTCGACACTTTACGTGCGATCAATGTATTCTACGACAAGGAAGATGGATTTACTCGTCCTGTTAAAATCAAGAACTATATCACGTCTATGTTCGTTGATATTATTTGATTGAGGGCTTTTGGTTTTATCTTATATGCTGTGTGGTTCTCGTTCTCGGTTTTAGCTTTGGCTTGTTACTGCGTCTTGTGTACTTTCTCTACAAAACTCTGTCCCGTCTATTGTTTTCTAAAACAAAAATCTATTATAGAGAGTGCAAAAGAATTATGAAAGGGCAAAGACAGTTTCGACCACCAACACCAAAGACAACATTAGTTAGTTATAACGCAGAACATATATATTTACGGACAGCTATGCTATTGACATATATAAGGACCGCTACTCAGAACCACAGACAAAATTTGACGATTGCACACATTTTCAGAAGTAAGTAAGTAACGGCTCTATATAGAAAATTTTGATACTTCCAATAAACTAGCTTTGTATCAATAAAATAATTATTTTACCAAAATCATTCAATAAATAAAAAAAACTCATCAACCTCTAAGGCTTATATAGATATTAAGTCCTATATTTGTTTTTTTTTAGCTAACAAAATCAAAAATACATGTTGACAAAAAAAAAAAAAAAAAAAAAAAAAAAAANTACAAATTTTGATAGTATCTAAAAATAGACAATCCTGCTTGTGATCATGATAGACGTTCGTACCGACGTACACGTGTTTTGGTCCGGCTTTATGACAAAAGTCTTGTCATTTTGTTAACAGATGTTTTTAAAAGATTCAAAGGGGACAATGGAAAATTTAAGGAATGTCTTGCCAAAGATGCCAAGGGTATCCTGAGCTTGTATGAAGCTGCTCACATGGGGACGACGACAGATTATATATTGGATGAAGCTTTGAACTTCGCACTGAATTACTTGGAGTCGTTAGCTGCAAGTGGGACGTGCAAGCTTAATCTCTCAAGGCATATACGAAATGCTTTGGAGCAACCGCAGCATAAGAACATGGAGATATTAGTCGCAAAGAAGTATATCATGTTCTATGAACAAGAAGAAGATTGCGACAAAACGCTACTCAAATTTGCCAAGCTTAATTTCAAATTCCTACAGCTACATTACCTTCAAGAATTCAAAATCCTCTCAAAGTATGTAACTAATGTCCTCAATGATTAATATTATCTGATATATATATGTGTGTGATCTGCATTTTGAGCTTGATATATATAACTCTAATGTTTGGATGCAAGATGGTACAAGGAGAAAAACTTTGAAACGATGTTGCCACCTTACTACAGAGACAGATTCGTGGAGATGCACCTCGCTTCGCTATCATACTTCGAGCCAAAATACTCACGTGTGAGAATTATTGTGACTAAACTGTTCACGATCTAGAGACAAACTCGTTAAAGCATTAAGTACAAAAGCAAAAGTGAGAAATGATATACACGGCTATGAGGTAAGGTTTTTTCTCGAAAATACATGTACATAGCATATATGTAGTTCTTGTTTGATACTCAAAACTTAACGTGTGCGAAACATGATTAGGATGACATGAGCAGGGGATATGTCACGGGCTCGATCAACTGTTATAAGAAGCAACACGGAGTTAGCGAAGAAGAAGCGTTTATAAAGCTTCATGAATTGGTTGCAAAGAGTGATAAGATAATGAATGAGGAGTTTTTAAAGCCAATCAATGTGCCACGGCAGGTTCTCAAGGCAGTTATCAGCTGTTTTACGCCTGGTGAACATTAGCTACGCAAAGGATGATGAATTTACCCGTCCCGGTGAACATATCAGGAACCATATCACGTCTATGTACGTTGATCTAGTTTTGAGGACTTTGGTTTTACCCAGTTTACTTTGTGGTTTTTTCGTTCTCGCATTAGCTTGTAACTACGTCTTGTGTACTTTCCCTTTTAGGAGAACACATGTCCCCGAGTTGTGTACATTTGATACCCTTTTCTGTTAGGTTGTATTGCTTTCCCTAAGCTAAGATTGTGTCTTTTATTAGTTGATCTCTCTCTTCACCAACATTTCTTGCAAAACCAATACGACCTTGCCGCCATCAATGACATTAATCCTCCCACAGCTCGACATCAAAGCAGGAGAGATAATATTGCAGTACAAGAGAATGATGCTCCTCCACGATAATATTGTTTTCCAAAACAAAAGCTTCCAAGAAGATGACAGACAATGGAGGACAGCTAAAGACGAACATTAGTTATAACGCAAAACATATTTAAGGACAGCTACGATTGTCTTTCTTTGCCCAGCAAACTCAAAAGTCAGAAACCACCGACAAAATTTTGACGATTGTACACATTTTCAGAAGTAAAAAACCATTGTCTTTGACACATTCAATGTAAAAAAAAAGGACTTAAATATCTGAGATCACAACAGATCCTCTAAAGTTTCGTTTCATCTCTTAGGGCTCGGTTATGGGAAACTCAAAGACGACATCTCTGCCAGTCAGCTTCTTGTAAACCGCAGTGAAAGCCTCAAGCTTGTACTCTGTGTTGTTCTTCTCCTTTGGGTCCAAGAACACCTTCAACACACATTCCAATTCCATGTATTAGATCAACAGAATGTTTACAAGATATATATTTGAAATCAGGGGAGATCAATTTGATCTTTGGTTTATAACTTACCTTCATGATCTTGGTGCCATCAAGCCTGTACCTAGTTCGCTTCCCAACAATCTCTGCGGGTAAGACCACATCATCAAGTATGGCTTCATGGACTGATGTCAGAGTACGGTTTCTTGGTCTCTTTGCAGCTGAGCCCTTCTTGGGTGGCCTCACAATCCTCCTTGTTGCAATGAGGATCACATCCTAAGGATAGAGAAAGACAAAGACAAAATAACAAGAAGCTAATCAGTCCACTGAAAATAGTAACTGAAACAGACAAGGATTCTTTTCTCCATACAATCTAGGGTTGCATCAATCATTCAATCAAACAATGAGAAATCGAGAAACTCAACAAAACACAAACAGGCACAAGAAAAGGTAAAAAGAATCACCTTTCCGCTGAACTTCTTCTCAAGTTCACGAACAAGCCTCACATGGATTTTCCTGTAAGCTTTCCTCAGTCTGTAAGGAACATTGATCACAACTGCCTTGCGTCCTCCAGATACATCCACTTGACTACAAAAAGATAAAAGAGATTGCATTTCAGTTGCTTATTATTTCCAGGCTAACACAACAGAGAGAGAATCCATCGAAAAATAAAAAAGAAGACTCACACAGCCGAGTTGACGTATAAATCCTTCAACTCACTTTTCAACTCTTGGTTTGTGTTCTCCAAATCAAAGAACGCCTTTAAGAAAGTAAACAGAAAGTATCAGAAAAGCTATAAAATTCCACCATTTCTAAGGAGAGCTTAAATCAAAGTTTAAAAAGCATAAAGATCAAACCTGAGCAACTTGCTCATCCAATTCAGAAAGCTCCACACCCTTCTCCTTGTGAATCTTATGCTGTGCCGAAAACATCTTTCCTCCCAAAACTTTAACTCTGAGAAGCAACAACAACAAAAACTCTCAATGTTCAACAAAAATGCCCTCAAGTCTTAAACAGAGAGAAACACCACTTAATGTCGCATTCATCACAAACAAGTTTACAATTTTCAGAAAGGGGTTCGATTGCAAATCATCTCAAACTATCACTAACACAATTAAGGCATCAACAAAGAAGAAGGATATCGAGAACTCCGAAAGCTAAAGGTATACAAATACTAAACGGGACGAGAGACTTTGATACCCATTGAAACAAGAGAAAATTCATGGTATATCTTATACATCACTCATATCAACGACATTGCAACAACTAAACAAAACATTTACGGCGAGATTCAAACGAATCAGAGAGCAAACAAACAAACAATACTGGATTTTCCAGGAAATCAATACTGAAACTAATAAGATCAGTAGAAAATAATAGAAGATGACATTCGAGATGAACAAAATAATTCACCAGAACGAAACGCACCTGAGGCAGAAGCCGATGGAGACTGAAGCTAATCCGCTAAAATAAAACCCTAGAGAGATCGAGGAGGAGGGTAAAGAGGCTTTATAAAGGAAGATCTAACGGTGACGAATTGCATTTATGAAACGTGTACGGATAGGATTGTAGCCGTTTGATCCAATCTCAGCCGTAGAATGTAGCTGACGTGGAAAAATAATGATGAAGCCACGTATTTGCTGACGTGTTACGTGTCTCAACAAAGACGAGTCACGACACCGGTTTGATCCTTTAACCGTCTCACTTTCTCCGCTTCGCTTCTCTCTTGCGTGTCACTTTTCGATAAACCTCAGATTAAGGCAGAATCTGGAGGAACAAGAGCTCTAAAATCATAAATTTTGATTTGATGATTGGAGAAACGAATGCGTTTGTTGGATTGTAGGAGGAGAGCAATCTGAAGTTCCAAGTTAGTTAATTTCGAGGTGGGTTTTCGTTGAGAAAAACATCGACTCTTCAACTAATTTTGGGAATCTGATTCAGTAAAGATTTGTTGAAACAGCTAAGAATGTTCACGAATTAGTCAAATTCTTTATATTGATTTAGCTGACTAATAATCTAATATCTGTCTTGAAATTTCGGATAAAGCTTAGTTTTTTGTGCTGAGTTTAGAGAGTCAATTTGTGTTCCATTGTTGGTACAAATTTAGCTGTTTTGCCTAATTATTTGAAATGATTTTTCCGATTGTAGCTGTTTAGAGAAAGCCAGGTGAGGAAATTTTCTAGTATGTCGAGCAAAACTCGGGATGTTCTTGAAGGTCTTGTTAAAGATAGTTCATTGAAATGGTTGCTTGGAAAGCAAAGTTCTTTCGATGACGAAATTGAGGAGATTGAGAATTCTCCTTCTGCTGGAGCCAATTGGTTACCTGAGCTCTCTCCAGTGGCAAATGTGGTCATTCGCAGGTGTTCAAAGTAAAGATCACTCATCTCTTACTCACTTTTCAATCTATACAACGAATTGGTTTCAAGGGTTTAGTCCTGTATGAAAAAAGGTTAAGTCTTGATCAAAATAAGCTAGCTTGTGATATGCTAATTGGATCATTTGGTGTGATTTGGATGTTGAAACTAGCTTTTCTGTATAGTAATGTGAAACATTTGATGCAGAATACTTGGTGTTTCAGTGAGCGAGCTACAAGATAGTTTCAAACGAGAGGCGTCTGAATCTGTAAAGCAGCCTTCAATGTTTCCTAGGAACTTTCTAGAGTACTGCTGTTTCAGGGCACTTGCACTCTCTGTAGGAGTAACAGGTCATCTAAGCGATAAACAGTTTCGACGTTTAACCTTTGACATGATGGTTGCTTGGGAGGTTCCTTCAGCTGCTAGCCAAGCATTACTCAGTGTAAGCACTTTTTTTTTTGTTTATGCGTCCGTGGTGGTCCGTTGAGTCAAGACCTGATCCTCCTAGTTTCAAACATGGAAACAGGTTGATGAAGATCCAACCGTCAGTTTAGAAGCCTTCTCTCGGATTGCTCCAGCAGTTCCTATTATAGCTGATGTGATCATTTGTGAAAATTTGTTTGGTGTGCTGACTTCTTCGTCAAATGGTGTTCGGCTTCATTTCTCTGTTTATGACAAGTATTTGTATGCACTTGAAAGGTAAAAAGCTTCCATCCTTAGATATTTGAGGAAAATCTTAGTGAGATCTGAAGTTTTATTTATTTATCTTGGATCACTGTGTAGAGCAATCAGGAAGATGAAGAGTCAATCCGAGTCATCTCTGCTTTCTGGTGTTCGATCAAAAGGAGAAAATATTCTTGAGATCGACGGGACAGTTACTACTCAACCAGTTCTTGAACATATTGGAATATCTGCATGGCCAGGTGTGTTTTTCTCTGCGCAAATTCCATGTGGTGATTTGGTAAATTCCTCTCTTTTCGGTTGATTGAACTAAGTGTTGTTAAATGCAGGTCGCTTGATTCTGACTGATCATTCCCTCTACTTTGAGGCTGTAAAGGTCGTCTCTTTCGACACCCCAAAGCGTTATAGCCTATCTGAAGATCTGAAACAAGTCATTAAACCCGAGTTAACCGGTCCTTGGGGCACTCGGCTTTTCGACAAAGCTGTCTCTTACAAATCCATTTCTCTGTAAGGAATGGTTTTATAACAAATCTACTCTACTACTTGTGTATAAACTTCGTATCTGACTGAATTGGTTACATTTCCAAATGGCTTTCATTTTGTAGACCAGAGCCGGTAGTAATGGAGTTCCCTGAGCTTAAGGGCCACACCCGTCGAGACTACTGGCTGGCGATAATCTTGGAAGTGTTATACGTTCACAAGTACATAAAAAAGTTCAAGATCACCACCACTGGTGTGGCGAAAGATGAAGCTATCTCAAAAGCCGTGCTAGGCATTTTGCGCGTGCAAGCCATTCAAGAACTCGGTTTAACGAACCCAGTGCGTTACGAGAATCTTCTCCCGTTCAGTCTCTGTGATCAGCTTCCTGGTGGAGATCATATTCTTGAGACGCTTGCAGAGATGTCGAGCTCCAGAGTGCTTGACCGGACAAACAAAGCCAAAGAAGGTAACATACTATACAAAACTGTATCTCACTGATCTTACAGAATTGTATGTTGATGAATTTTTTCTTTTTAACAGGGTCCTTGTACTCGATCTCTGCCTCAGATATGGTTTCGCAGTTGGGTTTGGTGTTTGGATCAAGTCCAAGGAGTAGTAGTAATAGTAGTCTTGTGGTAGGTGAAGTAGTGGTTGGAGATGTGAATCCATTGGAAAGAGCGGTTAAGCAGTCAAGAAAAAACTACGAGAAAGTGGTTCTTGCTCAAGAGACTGTTAATGGTGTTAAAGTTGATGGAATCGACACTAACTTAGCAGTGATGAAGGTAAAGAAACAACTCTCTAACAAATCTAGCATTTTGCATTTCCGCAAGAACTTTTCAAACGGTTTTTCTTTTGCAGGAACTGCTTCTTCCGGCAATGGAAATCGGGAACTGGCTTTTGTCGTTAGCGTATTGGGAGGATCCATTGAAGTCTTTCGTTTTCTGTCTCTTCTCCACTTTCATTATTTACAGGTGACATGCTTAAGAACTTTCTGCATTCGTTTTTGTTTGTTTGTTACACATTTCTCATTCTTTTTCGGCTTTTAATCGGTTTTGACAGGGGATGGATAGGCTATGTTTCCGCGATCGCGTCTCTCTTTATAGCTGGTTTTATAGTTCTCACAAGATATTTCAGCAACAGAGACAAAGCAATGATCGAGCTGAGAGTTATCGCGCCTCCTCCTATGAACACAATGGAGCAGCTTTTAGCGGTTCAAAACGCTATTTCGCAGCTCGAACAGTCGGTCCAAGACGCAAACATTGTTCTTCTAAAGTTCCGAGCTTTGTTACTCTCCCTTTTCCCACAGGTCTTTCTCTCTTCCCTCAAATTCTCCTCTCTTTATAGCGTTTTGCATCCGCTTTAATGTTAACTGATGGAAATAAACAGGCGACTGAGAAGTTTGCGATTGGGATTGTGATTGCTGCGTTGATGCTCGTATTGTTACCTTGGAACTTGTTGATTCTGGTGGTGTTTCTTGAGCTGTTCACGAGATATTCGCCACCGCGTAGAGCAAGCACGGAGCGTCTGATGCGGCGGCTTAAAGAGTGGTGGTTCAGCATTCCGGCTGCTCCGGTGGTTGTTGAACAAAGCAAAGACGATAGCAAGAAAACTAAGTGAAAGTTGTAATATGTAATTAGCTACGTGTGTTTGTACATTTTACGTGTATGTAATAGAGAAGTTTTTCGATTGACCTGCTAATCGCCGATTCTGATACTGAATAAAATTATATAGAAAAATAGTTAAACGTTCCGTGGTAAAAATCACATTTAACTGAAGATAAACGCAGGCTACAGAAGTAGAATCATCTTACAAAAACATAATGTTATTTTTTTCTCTTGGGGCACAAGTCACTAAAGAGTAATCTTTAAATAGTGTCTCTCGTACGCTACAAAAGCCACCGCTTTCAACAGATAGCCTCTGGGCAGCCACAGATGTGACGAAAACCTAATCTTCTTTTTCTTCAAAAATCTCTCGACCGTGGAAACCAACATGTACAAGGGCCTATCCGCGTGTAAGTTATCTTTCTTTGAAAACTAGCGGATCAAATCGTCCATAATTTTGATGGATCTGTTTTCTCTTGTTCCCGTTTCCTAATTGTTTATGGCATTTCGCAGACTCTGGCACACACGTTTTCTGGGACCTCGATGATTGGCCATCCCCTAATTTGGAGAATCCTGGCTTGATTTTTGGTAATATCCAATCAAATCTACGGAAAGAGGGTTATATTGGAAAATTGTCAGCCAGGGCTTATGGTGACGCTTTACAATCGAGAGAGTTGGGGAACAAATATAGACGTGCAGGATGGAAATTCCATGAACCAGGTGAAGTTTTTATTATTATTATTACTATTTTCTCCAGCTCTCACGGGGGTGGGACAATTCACAATTCCAGGTGATGATAAGCTCGAGAGACTTGAGAGGATGGCAAAAGACATTATTAGCCGCTCTTGCAGCAGCATTGCACAAGGCCAAGTAGCAAATTTTATTGTCCTCGCAAATATATCAGAAGAGCTGATGGCCTATGTTCTTGTCACTACGAAATTGAGAGGTCACAATGTTGTGTTTGCACGTAAAAACCGAAGCCAAAGCCAGGAGGATGATGACTCACTAATAGGACGCCTTTCTGAATCTGGAATCATTGAATGGATGTGGCCAAACCTACTAGACGAACACGAAAGCTCAGCAGAGTGCTGTAATGAATGGGCCTGCCTTCATTAAATCCTGGATTCAACTATCTATGTTTTTTTCTTCATCTTTTATCTCTCGTTAAGCTTGTGCGGCAAGCAGCTACCAAGACCAAGGACCTGGCTGGTGACGGAACCATGGTTCTTGCACAAGGCTTTATTGCTCTGTGTAACGTTCTTCTTTCAGCGTTCTCTGGTGATACTCAAAGAACGGTGATATTAATCTTAATATTTGTGTTGTTCAGGTTGTGGCTTGCTGGTGCACCCCCTGTATTGATCACTAGAGGCATTGAGAAGACAGCAAAGGCTTTGGTTGCTGAGCTGTAGAGAAGTTTTTCGATTGACCTGCTAATCGCCGATTATGATACTGAATAAAGTTATATAGAAAAATAGTTAAACGTTCCGTGGTAAAAATCACATTTAACTGAAGATAAACGCAGGATACAGAAGTAGAATCATCTTACAAAAAATAATGTTATTTTTTCTCTTGGGGGCACAAAATCTAACATCTTTTTATTCATAATAATCACACAGCAATAGCGAAGCCTTTCTCTCACTCTTTCTTTCTCTTATCTTGTTGAGTTTTGCTTACAAAGCAGCAGCATTTTGCGGCTGCTCGAGCTCCACAGGAGAAGCAGTGTGAAGGGGTTCCTGCAAATCTGTATTTATTGGGAACAAATGGCACTGTGCGTATTGCGCCATCAATTGATCCACAAGAACTAAAGCCACCATTGCTTCCACCATTGGCACAGCTACAACAGAAAATAAAAAAACAAAATCAAAATCCAGATTCATAACAGTAAAATCAACTCAATGGTTTCGTGTTTATTATAACTAACCTCGTGGAACAACACAAGGATCATGACGTCCACGCGCAATCATTTCGGTTTCTTTCTTATCTCGGGTTACGGTATTCTGCTTCTTCTGCGCATTGGCAATAGAACATCAGTGTGCTGATAGATGATTATGAAGCTTAACTTTTGTTATGTGTTCATATGGAAACTGCAAGAGTTTTCTTATCACAAACTTACTCCAATAGTAGATGTTGGCTTGAAGGCTATTCTCATGTTTATTATCTCACCATTCGATATCCCTCCCTACGCAAAATTGACTAATATTCAGCAATCTCTCAAGAAGAGAAATGGTTTATTGAAATATTGTAAACAAGACTTAAACCAACCTGAATTCCACCGGATCGGTTTGTTTTTGTCCGTATTCTTCCATTTTCATCGGTATAGAACTCATCATTGTGTTCAAGACCAGTCAGAAATGTTCCTGCAGGTTTCAACACGAATGATTTTCACTGCTCAAGAAGGGTTTTTAATTAGCTAAAGAATAAATTTTTTTAACTTTCTATACCTGAGAAGCCACTCCCAAACTCAAATCCCTTTGTTGCAGGTAAAGACATACAAGCTTTGGCCAGTTCTGCTTCAAGTTTATCGAAAACCGGTGTACCAAGCCCCTGCGTATCATATAGTAGTTTCAATAATCATTCACTGAGGCCCATGCAATCAAACTTCAGGAGAACACAAAGATTTAAACTATTTCAATGGTAGAGTAAGTTCATACACGTGGAGCATTACGAACAATGCAGGTCACAACACCACCAACAGAGTTCCCTTTTGTCCTAACAGCATCAATAGCAGCTATCATCTTCTCCGCATACTCAGGATTAGGGCACCTGACAATGTTATCTTCTATCTGGAAAAAT
>OVBJ01002216.1:0-19609 GCA_900406535.1 Noccaea bulbosa
GGTTTAATTCGTTGGTTTAAATTAAGTTGATTTGGTTCGATTTTATTAACCGCATTTGGTTATGTTTGGTTTAGTTTATTAGAAAAATGTCTGTGGCCATTTGAAAATAAATTTGTGTTCAAAGGAAAACAAACTTTTCGAATAAATCTGTGGCTTAAGAAAATAAGTCTATGTAAACATAATAAATTTGTCAGAATTGGTAAAAATTTGTTTAATTTGTGGCTAAAAGAAAATAAGTCTATCGAAATTTATTAAGTCTGTCAAAATTAAATAAATCTATTGTCAAATAAAAACAAAATTTGTAGATAATTAAATAAGTCTATCAAAATTAAGTAAGTTTGTTCCCAAAGAAAAATAAATCTATAGAAACTAAATAAGTTTGTCAAAATTAAGTAAATCTGTATGCAGAAAAATAAAAATCTATGGATACTTAAATAAGTCTGTCAGTTTAAAATAACTTTGTGGCTAAAGATAAATAAGTCTATGTAAACATAAGTCTATTGCATTATTAAAATAAATCTACTGGTTTATTTTTTTGAAATTAATAAGTCTGTTGATTTATTTTCTAAATTATTATAATGGCATTTTAGTAATTCAAGTTTTTATTAACAAATAGTTTGAGGGTAAAATGGGTATAAAAAACTAATTAGTAATTAAAAAACAATAAGAGCTAATCTAGTAATAAAATCATCGATTAGGGCCAAACTAATTTTTTTTCCAAAAAAATATTATTTTATCAATCATTAAAGATGTAATATCTTCGCATGTATAGGCTACCAATTACCAACCGAAGTTACAACATGCACGGACAACAATAACGTTTGCATAGTCAGTTATATATGTAAAATGGGTAAGTCATACTCCCTTCGTTTTATTTTAAAGATCGTTTTTTTCCAGTGATATTAAGAAAACAGTTTATATTATGTTTTAGTCTTTAACAATACATTATATGTTATGATTTTGACATATCAATAAGTTAAAGGATTATGGATAAAATGAAAAAATTATCAACAATCTGTAAAATATAAAACAACACCTAAAATGAAACAAAAATTAGGTTATAAGAGGATCCTTAATATAAAATGGAGGGAGTATTAGTAAAACTGAGAAATTTAGCTAATTAATCACTTTTCTTTAGCAATGTTTTAGCAAAAAAAATATTTAAAAACATTCCTTGTTGTGATTATGTAAAGTAATTAACAAAAAAGAAAAACAGAATCGAAAATATGTAAGAGTATAAGTATTATGTTCTCATATATAAGATATCAACCAAAGTTTACATGCACTTGAAAGATATTTGTTGCACTAGTGAATCGAGTTGTCGAATGTGTCATATGTGTATGTAGGATTGTAGGTGCGTGTCCCTTCCGGCTTTTTCATACAAATTCACAATCTCTAGCTAAACTCTTATTACAAAGGAACCCAAGATGGAAGCGCCATCATAAAATGTAAATTATATGGTGCTCATGACAAAACAACGAGCGTTATGACTCATTTCTGCCACGATCGCTTTTTCAAAAACAACTTACATATGAACAACGACTTTATCGATTTGGGACCATTGGTTACAGAAATCTCGTGCGTAGCGAATGTTTTGCGCTTGCCGATAATATATCCAATTCGTAACAATTGAGTTTTCTTTTCAACCTTCACCATTCCTAAAATAGAATGATCTATTCACGTACGTAACTTACCTTTGCCCTGAACGGATGATCAACGCGGTTATTTGTTTAATTTACAACAAGGTGGTGACTGACAAGTCTACTTTGTTGAAAAAATGGTCGGTGTAGTAGTTAATGAGTACTGAATAAAGCAATAGTATTTATTAACGTTGAATGTGTGTGTATGTATATAAATAAGTGCGTCATGAGTCCCTTCGATCAGCATCATCATCATCATTCATCACAGATCTCTTATTAAAAAAAGTTGAAACACCAAATCTCTAAAAAAACAAAATTCCGTTTTCTCTCTCAAGTTCTCAAGATGAATGCTACATTTGAGGAATTGCAAACATTAACTTTATCATATTTGTTTCTTTTTAATTTGCAAACATTAACTTTTTATAAACAAATCTGCTTATATCTTCGCCAATAACTTTTTTTTTCGTTGATTACTTTCAAATTTAACCACTAAAATTTCATTGTATTTTTGATATTTTTTCGACATTTCCGAACAGTTGTTGTAGTCTAACCATTGACCTTAACGTTGATGTATCTAATTAACAAGGACACCACATAATATTAATGTTCAATGAAACTTTCTCCCGTGACTTGTCTTATAATCATCTACCTACTATCGCAATATATATCTGGTATATAGAAATGCTTAATATAATTGCTTTTGCTATTATGTCACCAAAATACAAGGAACTTACATGTTTGCTCTTTAAAGTTGGATTAACCTTAAGGGAATTTAACATTTTCACCAATATTTATTTTTTCGTCGATTACTTTTAACTATAATTAATTAATTAACAAACAGGTGAAAAAAATGTTAAAACTTTTCATTTTCATTATCGACTAACTTCATAGAAAGACATATTACGTCATCAGGTAAAAAAGTGTGTATTTGTTGTCAAAAAGACAAGTATTTAGTAAACTGTTGTGTATAACCGTTGTTTGAATAAAAGGATTAAACATGTTTACAAATTGATAATAATGTGGCTGAGGACTGAGGAGGCAACTCACGCCACACGATTCATAATGTTGAATATTACCAATGGAAGTTGTCGTCCAAGTGTAACAAAACATCATACATTGCTTAACACACATGGTTTTTGTTCAAATCTGTCAAGTATGATGAATAGGCAAATAAACTATCTTTGAAGGAAATTTCTAAGGTAACAAATAACACATGTCACTGATTAATATGTTATTGTCAAGTAGATAGCTGTACATCAACTGAATTACCTGAAAATGTTAGGAATGATTATCGTAGATAGAAATATTAATGGCGATTTTATCTCTAATCTTACGTGTTTATAAGATATTTTAAAAATTTATATTAGGAATAGAAATAATGATTTTGGATAACGCAAACAAAAAAAAAAGTTTTTGTATTTTATTTTACCGTTAAATTATTATTTTTACACATAATCTGAAATTATATCTACATATCCGTTTTGTTGACTTGTAGTAAAAGTTGGGAGAGTGAAAAAGTTTTTGTTAGAGAAAATAACAAATAGGGCCCAAGCCCAAATCCAACCACATCCAAATCTCATCTTCTCCCACCACTTCCCTATATAAACACGCATCGTTCCCCTTCATGCATTTCTCGCTCATCTCCATCTCTATGTTTTAAGCCGCTTTATTCTTCTAAAGCTTTCCTCATTTTCCTCCATTGAATTCCCTGGAATTTTCCCGACAATTTTTTTTTAAAAATCAGCATCTGCATGTTAAGGGAATCTTTCAGGGAATAGTTTTGTTGCCGATTTCAGATTTGGAAATCTCTCTTTTTCTGTTTTAACAAACAAACAAAAATTAGCTTCTCCTGAACGTTCATCGTGGAGAATTTCGGGTCGGGTCTGGTTGTTAAAGGCGGGTTTCACGGCGGAGATAGATTCACCTTCTGCTTCTTTTGAGGGGGTTAGCCCCGAGGCTCCTTGCCTCGGCGGGTTTCAAAATCCCCCATCTTCACCAAATCTGGAAACTAAAAAAAATTTGCAGATTCAATTTTCTCCTCTTTTTTTTTTGTGGTTGAAAATTGATTCACCAATTTTGTTTACGAAAGACTCGTTTATTCTATTGAATTGTGATCGTCACTGAAGGAATCAGAGGATGCCTGCTCTAGCTTTGGTTGATACTCCCGTCGATGCCTTTCCCGGCACATTCATTCCGGCGTCGCCAATTTCCGCCACTCCTGTTGACGGCTCCTGCCATTGGTCTACGTCGCTCTCCGCCAAGCTTTACCGAATCGACGGATGGGGAGCTCCGTATTTCACCGCGAATTCCTCCGGCAACATCTCCGTTCGTCCTCACGGCTCAAAAACGTTGCCTCACCAGGACATCGATCTGATGAAGGTGGTTAAGGAGGTGACAGATTCGAAATCCTCCGGTGGTCTCGGTTTGCAGCTTCCTCTTATCGTCCGGTTCCCTGACGTTCTGAAGAATCGGCTTGCGTGTCTTCAATCGGCGTTTAATATCGCGATCAAGGCTAAACGCTACGAATCCCATTACCAAGGTGTTTATCCGGTGAAATGTAACCAAGATCGATTCATCGTCGAAGATATCGTCAAATTCGGATCGAAATCTCGGTTTGGATTGGAAGCTGGTTCGAAGCCTGAGATCCTTCTCGCTATGAGCTGTTTATGCAAAGGTAACCGTGACGCCTTTCTCGTCTGTAATGGTTTCAAAGACGCCGAGTATATCTCATTGGCTCTGCTTGGGAAGAAACTGGAATTGAACACTGTGATTGTTCTTGAGCAAGAAGAAGAGCTTGATTTGGTTATCGATTTGAGCAAGAAGATGAACGTGAGGCCTGTGATTGGGTTACGAGCTAAGCTGAGAACGAAACATTCAGGACATTTCGGTTCTACTTCCGGCGAGAAAGGCAAGTTTGGATTGACCGCGATCCAGATCGTTCGTGTGGTTCGTAAGCTTGGCCAAGTCGGTATGCTTGATTGTCTCGAGCTCCTTCATTTCCACATCGGTTCACAGATTCCGTCAACGGCTTTGCTCTCCGACGGTGTCACTGAGGCTGCGCAGCTTTACTGTGAGCTTATCCGTCTCGGTGCTAGTAAAATGAGAGTTATTGACATCGGTGGTGGGTTAGGGATCGATTACGACGGGTCTAAATCCGGTGAATCGGATCTCTCTGTTGCTTACAGTCTCGAGGAGTACGCTGCAGCGGTTGTGGAATCCGTTATGCTTGTTTGTGATCAGAAATCTGTGAAGCATCCGGTGATATGCAGCGAGAGCGGTCGAGCCATTGTCTCTCACCACTCTGTTTTGATCTTTGAAGCTGTCTCAGCTAGTCAGCAGCATGAAACCCCAAGCGATACTGAGTTCTTGCTTGAAAGTTACTCAGAGGAAGCTCAAGGTGACTACGAGAATCTTTATGTTGCTGCGAAGCGTGGTGATCACGAAAGCTGCTTGCTTTATGTTGATCAGCTGAAACAGAGATGTGTCCAAGGGTTTAAAGAAGGTTCTTTGAGCATTGACCAGTTAGCTGGTGTTGATGGGTTATGCGGGTGGGTGGTTAAGGCGATTGGTGAATCGGATCCGGTTCTTACTTACAATGTCAATCTATCCGTTTTCACTTCGATTCCTGATTTCTGGGGGATTGATCAGTTGTTTCCTATAGTTCCGATCCATAGGCTTGAACAAAGGCCTGAGGCGAGAGGGATCTTATCTGATTTGACTTGTGACAGCGATGGAAAGATAGATAAGTTCATAGGCGGAGAGTCGAGCTTGCCATTGCACGAGCTGGACAACGATGGCGGCTGCAGCAAAGGGCGGTACTATTTGGGAATGTTCCTAGGCGGGGCTTATGAGGAGGCTCTCGGTGGAGTCCACAATTTGTTCGGTGGACCAAGCGTGGTTCGGGTTTTGCAGAGCGATGGACCGCTTGGATTCGAAGTGACCCGTGCTGTGATGGGACAATCGTCTGCGGATGTCCTTAGAGCGATGCAGCACGAGCCTGAGCTCATGATTCAGACGCTTAAAGACCGAGCCGAAAAGGCTGGTGGTTATGAGGAAAATGGGGAACTAGTTGCATCATGTCTTGATCGTTCATTCAACAACATGCCTTACCTTTCCATGGAAACGTCTGCAAACGCTCTCACCGCAGCCGTCAGTAGCCTCGGCGTTTACTACCGCGATGAAGCAGCGGCTGGTGGTGGAAAGGATGGGAATGGTCTTATTTCGGTGGATTGAGAGAGACACATCTTCAGTGTGCGATCATACTCCCTTTATTTGTCTTTATATTTTCAGTTTGTAAGTTTAATTAAAGTTGTTTCTTTGTAATAATAATAAGGCAAACAGAATCAACTAGTTTTTAAAAATATTAGCTGATTGTTAACCATGTTAATAAGATTCATTTTGCGAAGGCTGTTTTCCGAATATTTAAAGTAACATTTAGATTTAGAATATATGCATTAGGATTGGACCATTTGAAGAGTATTTTGAATAAAACAAAAAGTTATTCCATGTAAAGAGACAAGACAATGTAGACTTAACGGACGTGGGATCAAGAGAATAAGCGAAGGATGTGGTTGTTATTCGCCGTAAAGCGTGACACCACACCACATGCACACGATTCTTAGTCTTCTCAGACTGTGTTTTGGTGATGGCAATTTTGGACCTTCCATAAAAAAGAGGCATATTTTGGTCTTGGAACTAACCCTTTAAAGGTTCGGAGTTAATGGTGTAATCATGGACCACGTTTCCATGTGCACATCTATTTGGCTTGTAATAGTTTTAACTTTTAATTGTGAATATCAACATTGCCCGTTTTATTTTATTTTCTGCCATATGATTTACAAGGCGGAATACAAGGTATGGTTCACAAAGACTGGCGGAACAACTTGAAATTCTCGGAGTCAATCAGCCCAAACAAGAAAAATGCAAAGCCCAAACAAGAAAAATCAAATGACAATCAAAACTATAGACATAACAACACGAAAGAAAACCCAAAGGAAAGGCATGATGTTTTTAGTTTATAACTAGTTTCTTACCTTAGTTATGAGGCCATTTAAAAATGTCACGATATACTGATGTACAGTATGTGCCTCATTAAAACCTTTACAGTCAATGGCAATTTCTCTCCAGAATCTTATTGTAGTAAACAAAATTTTGTTTCATGTATGAACTTATGCCTTCAGATCTGAACGTTTGTGTATTATCATAAAACGACCACAACAGTCCCTTCTCATTTAAAGCATTGATTGGACAATGGTTTCTTCTTCACAACTTTATACAAAGTACAATTCTAGATTCTCAAGTGTTTGAGACAATTACAATCTTCTGAAAATCGAAAAAACTAGAATCGACTGAAATCAAAAAAAATTACAACTAGAATGGAAGAAGAGCATTATTTGTCTAGCATGTAAGAATGAAACAAGAGAAATCGTCTGTAATCAATTTAAACATTTTTATATATAAAAGACTCGAGTATATTAGAAAGATTGTAATGAATTAATGATGTGATGTATAAATAAGTTATCAGGTAGAATCAGATAGAAACAAATTTCAAATAGTAATTAACGTTCTATTTGAAAATCGTTTCTATATCAAAAGAAAAAAAAAAAAAATTGGAGAAAAAGATGAAATTGGAATCGTCAGCCCAAAAGGAAAAACATTTATTTCTTATTTCTTATTTCTTTCTATTTTGTAATTTGGTATTATAATATTTCGGTTGATCGGATTAGTGAATATCAGATATTATTTTGATTGGGTTGGTAATTAATTCAATTTTTGAGGACTTTATTGTATTTATAATGTTTTCTATTTAAAAATAAATCAATAATAATTCATTATTTAAAAATAGCAAATCGACGTCCGGTTGATGATTTGTGGCGAATTGGCCATTCTCTCTTGTGAATGTGAATGTGAATGAAACTCGTAGTGGACCGGGCCGGACCAGTCCGGGTTGGTTAATCCAATTTACACTCGAGGGTTTTCTGTTGCCTTGAACGGCTGGCTTCACGCTACTTTATTTTTGTACCACATCAGCATCATTTCACGATTACACCAACGAGCTAATTCTTATCTCCTTACCGTCGTAGTCGCAGGCTTTCGCAGCCGGTAAAGCGCATGAAGGGATCTTCAGACTTTTACTTTCTCTCTAAATTTTTCTCACTCTCTCTTCTCTCTCTCTAATCTGGTAAGCTTTTCGCCAGTGCTGTTCGTCTTCTTATTCTTCTTTCTTCTCCTCTCTTTTGCTTAGTTTTAGAGCTTTAAATTCAATAACTTCTTCTCACGCTGTATGTTTGGAGTCCCTATCACAAATTCGCTAGTGTTTCATCGATTTGTTGTTAATTTCCATTGAATTTTAGTTTCTGCGTTTGAAAAGTGAAGATGATTATAGGATTCGTGGTGATATTCTGATCTAGGGTTTGGGGAGCCTATCACCAAATTCGCCTGTGTTTTATCGATTTGTTGTTCATTTCCATTGAATTTTAGTTTCTGGGATTGAAAAGTGAAGAGGATTATAGGATTCGTGTTGATAACTCTGATCTAGGGGTTTTTTTTTTTTAAGCTGCTCGACTTTTTTGTTCTGTTTTGGTTGTTGGAATTGTATATTGAAAGTGAAATGGTTTTATCTGGTAATTGCAGTGGCTCGTGGTTTCCGATTTGGCTTTTTTTATGATTTTGGGTGTTTTGTTGTAGCTGCGGTGATCTAAAAAATGGGAGATGGAACTGAGATTGTGGTTAGGCCACATGTGGAAGAAAAGAAGAAGCTTGCAGATGATAGAATTAGCGATGAGAAAGTAGAGAAGAATGAGTTTTTGGGATCTGATGAAGTGAGGGATAACGAAGATGAGGTCTTTGAGGAAGCAACTGGTTCACAGAATGATGAGCAAGATGATGCACATGTTAATGAAGCTCTCGAGAGTTCCAAGGATGAGCATGATGAAGTTGAGGATTTTGAAGAGGCTGTTGGTGATTTGGATGAGACAAGTAGCAATGAAGGTGGAGTAAAAGAAGATTCGAAGGTTGATTTTCCGGGTAACGTGGATCAGAAAACTGCGGGAGAGGGTGAAACTGATTCTGTGACTCCTCAAATGAATGGTGTTAATGGAGAAGCAGGTGCGGAAAATTCTTATGGTCAGATTGAATCAATCTCGGATGTTGTTGAGAACACTGAGAAGGCTAATGCTAATGGTTCCGTTTTAGCTGCTGAAGATGTGAATATGGAAAATGGAAATGGTCATTCTTTTTCGGAAAATGGAATTCTCTCTCCTGAGGGTGAAGAACGGGTGGCTGATGCTATCTCAGAAGCTGTTAGGACTGAGGAATTTTGGAATGATGGCACTGAAGTTGATAATCGGGAGGAAAGAGTTGATGCGTCATCTGGCATACAAACAGAACAGGAGGTTGAGGAAGGTGAAGAAACAAATAAGAATCTCTCCGCCAAGGGTTTGGTACCTCTAGAAAATGAGTCTGAAACGAAAACAAATGGTGAGACTGGTGCGGACTACAGAAGTAATATTGTTGATGCTTCAGGTGAAAATTCGTTGGATGATAGAATTGAATTGGCTGAAGTGTCTGAAGAAACAGAGACAATGATCGGAGATGAGGAGCAGGAAAAAGATGATGACATGACTGATTTGGTGGATGACGTGGAAACCCATGGAGACTCTTCAACAGCTGTTGTTGAGGAAGGGAAGGATCATGAAGAGATGGGAATGAAAGAAATGACAGAGACACAGGAGGAGACTGTTATGAATAAAGTAGACGAAACAAAAGTTGCTGAAATGTCAGAAGAGACCGAGACAAGGACCGAAGATGAGGATGAGGTCCATGAGGAGAATGATGAAGACACGACTGATGTGGCGGAGGATGTGGAAACGCGTGGAGACTCCTCAGTAGCGGATATTGAGGAGGGGAGTGAAAATAATGAAGAGATGGAAGTGACTGATCTAACAGAGACACAAGAGGAGAGTGTTGCTGGAACGGGTGATGACGAGCCAGAGGAAGATGAAGAAAAAACTAAGACTGCTGGAGGAAAGAGGAAGCGGGAGAAAAATGCGAAAACAGTGAAAGGGACGGGAAAGAAGAAAGAGGAAGATGTTTGTTTCATGTGCTTTGATGGGGGTGACCTTATCCTTTGTGACCGCAGGTGAACTTCCATCTGTAGTTTCTCTGAAATTACAGCTGGACTTTCTCCTTCTTTCTTCTTGTCCCGTTATCAAATGATCGTTTTTGTTGTTTTTAAAAGTATGATTCTCTTGGCTTGCAGGGGATGCCCAAAAGCTTACCACCCTTCCTGTGTAGGTCATGATGAGGCTTTCTTCCGTTCGAAGGGTAAATGGAACTGTGGTAAGTCTTTTTGTCTGTTATTCATTCATTAGGTTTCTGCTTACAGTGAACTGTAGTTTGGGAAAACATGATAAACATGCGGGCTAAGCACATATTTTCTTCCAGTGGTGAATATTTTTGACCACAAATATTTATAGTGTCTTTAACAATGTTACTTAGTTAGAATCATCACGGCATATGTTCTGTTATCTGTCGTCCAGATTATTAAATTTATTGCAATTCTTAGTAATATAAGCTTCTTCTTTCTTCTTTTGTTTGAGTTCCTGGCTAGCAGTATGTATTTATCCTGAATCCTATTTAGTCTTTATTCCTTCCTCTCAGATTATAAGTTTGAACCTTTAGTTGAAACTTATGTTTAAGGCTTTTTCTATGGCTTTGCACATCATCTTTTAAAACTTTCTAGATATTACATAGTCTTCGTTATTCATTTCGTGTAGTCTCTTTGAAATGGAATTAATTGGCATTCTGCTATAATTTATTTATCATTCTATGTGCATGGTCATACTTTCCGTTTGTTACCTCTCTCTGTGTATGTATGTATTCTGTTAGCGTTTATCTCTGAAGGTCTATGCCCATGTCTTTCTAAAAGAACCTAACATAATGTTGCCTTTTCATGAATAGGATGGCACCAGTGTAGCAAATGTGAGAAACCTGCAACGTACTTGTGTTATACATGTATGTTTTCATTATGCAAAGGCTGCGCCAAGGATGCTGCCTTCTTTTGCATAAGAGGCAATAAAGGTTTGTGTGAGACATGCATGGGGACAGTCAAGTTGATAGAAAGAAAGGAGCAGGAAAAGAAGGAGCCGGTATGCCTGACAATCTCTTGTAGTTTTTTGCCTGTTACTTTTTTCTTGTTATCTTGGAATAATGAGCTGATAAACTGATTGCAGTACCGCATGATCTTACCTTTCTTCTTTCTCTCATCAAACATTTTTTGGATTAAGCATAAAATGTCTGATGCTCAGCCTTCTATTGATTCTGTTTCTCATGTACCATTGCTCTATAGCATGATGCACATGTTTACGAGTTTTCAATCTGATTGATGCATGCTAAGCTGTATGTTGTTATTCACTGGGAGTTTACTAATCAGCGTCCCACACTGAATAGCTCATTTTCATTTATACCTTAGTTTCCACTTGTTGATTGAAAGGCGGTCTTCTTCTTATGATCTCTCTCCCTTACCCCATTTTGTCTCTTACAGGCGCAGTTGGATTTTGATGACAAGACCAGCTGGGAATATCTCTTTAAGGATTACTGGATTGATTTGAAAACCCAGCTCTCTTTAAGTCCAGAAGAACTTGATCAGGCTAAGAGCCCACAGAAACGAAATGAATCCCATGCTGGTAAACAGGGAGCAGCTAGGGAGACGGACTATGGTACTGATGGAGGATCAGATTCAGATAGTTCTCCAAAAAAGAGGAAGACGAGGAGTCAATCGAAGTCTGGTTCTGCTGTGAAAATCCTATCACCAGCCAATAAAAGCACGTCAGGTGAAATTGTGGAGTGGGCTTCCAAGGAGCTTTTGGATGTGGTTGGGCACATGAGACGTGGTGACAGATCTTTCTTACCTCACTCAGAAGTACATGTGCTCCTACTGGATTATATAAAAAGATACAATCTTCGTGATCCCCGTCGTAAAAGCCAGGTTCTTTGCGACTCCAGGCTTCAGAATTTGTTCGGAAAATCACATGTTGGGCACTTTGAGATGTTAAATCTCCTCGATGCCCATTTTCTTAAAAAGGAGCAACAACAGGCAGATGATATTCAAGGTAGCATTGTTGATACAGAACCTGATAATGTGGATGTCGATGAAGACTTGGACCATCCAGTGAAAAGTGGGAAGGATAAGAAACGTAAAACTCGTAAAAAGGGTGCCAGGAAAGGGCGTCAATCTAATCTTGATGATTTTGCTGCTGTTGATATGCACAACATTAATTTGATATACTTAAGGCGGAGCTTGGTGGAAGATCTACTTGAAGATTCTACAGCATTTGAAGAAAAAGTAGCTAGTGCATTTGTTAGGTTAAGGATATCTGGAAATCAAAAGCAAGATTTATATCGACTGGTTCAAGTTGTTGGTATGTTTGGTTTCTATTTGGCAGATTTCTGAGTATGGTTAATGCAAAGGTTGACTAAGATCTCTTTTGTTTTGAAAACACAGGCACAAGCAAAGCTCCCGAACCCTATAAAGTTGGCAAAAAAACAACAGACTTTGTACTTGAGATATTGAACTTGGACAAAACAGAAGTGATAAACATCGACATTATATCGAATCAAGATTTCACCGAGGTGACACACTACTCCTTTTGGAAATGGGACAACATGTCCTGATTTTTTGGTCCCTACATAGTATTTTCTGTTGCACTCGCATATGTTGACAAGCCAAGGAGGCAGTGGTTGCTGTTTTTCACTCTTTTCTGAGCGAACTTCTTCTGATTAGTGCATAATTGTTGTTCAAGAATGCTATATGTTTAACCTGTAATTTCCATGCAATAATTTCAGGATGAATGCAAGCGTCTAAAGCAGAGTATAAAATGTGGATTAATCAATAGGCTGACAGTGGTATGCCTCATGTTACTTGAAATATTGCATTTTGAATATCTCTAAGATTCTGTCGAGCATGGTGCTCTAGCTTTCTATGTATTCTAATGTCAATTGTTTTTAGGGTGATATACAAGAAAAGGCCATTGCGCTGCAGGAAGTGAGAGTCAAAAACGTAAGTTGCTTTTTTCCCATCTCTAATTCTCCTTTTGAGTGTTATTATATGTTGGTGAGATTGAACACGCTGGTTTGGGAGATGTGCATGATTCTAGTTCTATGTCTCTCTTAGGTTCTGGGATTTTATGTTTCTTAATAATGCATAGCTATCACACCTATGCCTATGAGTCTATGACTGCTCCAGTTTTGAAATTTATTACTTTATGATGCAGTTGCTGGACGCAGAGATCCTTCGTGTTGGTCATTTGCGTGATCGAGCCAGTGACATGGGCCGCAGAAAAGAATATCCTTACCCGTTGAAACTTATGAGTTTTTTTCTTGTCTCTTTTTGTTCAAATGATGATTGCTGGTGCTCTTCGAATACTCTTCTCTGTGTATGCTTTTGCAACTTCATTATAATTCATTTTCTATTTTTCTTATTCACTTACGTAAGTATTCCTTAACCTATGGTCACGCTACGAGAATGTGTTGAGAAATTGCAACTGCTGAAGTCTCCAGAGGAACGACAGCGCAGGCTAGAGGAAATTCCAGAAATACATTCTGATCCCAAAATGGATCCAGATTGTGAGTCGGAAGATGAAGACGAAAAAGAAGAGAAAGAAAAAGGTTACAAGTTGTTTTATTTTCAGTTAAACTAAAATCTGAAGTTTGTTGGATCTATTGTTTGGCATTGTCTTTTTCTAACGTTTTTGATGTTTGATGGTTTTTATGTATCTAGAGAGAAATCTGAGGCCGCGAAGTAGTAGCTTCAACAGAAGAGGAAGAGACCCGATTTCTCCAAGAAAGGGAGGGTTTAGTTCTAATGACTCATGGACTGGCACAAATAACTACTCAAACGCAAGTGCAAATCGTGAATTAACCAGAAGTTATTCTGGTAGAGGGTCTACTGGCAGAGGGGATTATTTTGGTAGTTCTGAAGACAAGGTTAGTGAAAGCATGTGGACTTCCGGTAGAGAAAGAGAAATGCAACCAAGCTCTGAGAAGCCGAGATCTATTTCTCTTCCTGAGCCTCCTCCCAGAAGTTCTCGTGCTGTTGCGCCACCGGAATTGTCTCCTAGGATTGCCCCCGAAATTTCAACGGCACCTCCTGCTGTTGTTCCCCAGCCTGCTCCCAAGTCAAATGAGTCGGAGAAAATCTGGCATTACAAGGACCCATCTGGTAAAGTTCAAGGACCGTTTTCGATGGCCCAGCTCCGTAAATGGAACAACACTGGGTACTTCCCTGCTAAGTTGGAAATCTGGAAAGCTAATGAGTCACCGTTGGACTCTTTTCTTCTCACTGATGCATTGGCTGGACTATTTCAGAAGCAACCCCAGGTTCAGGTGGCAGCTTATTCTACTCAATCAAGCCAATCTGATACTGCTAGGACCGCTCCATCAATCATTGATATTCCCAGGAATTCCCAGGATAATTGGAGTGCAGGCGGTAGCCTTCCATCGCCTACTCCGAACCAAATCACACCCCCAACCGCAAAAAGGCGAAATTTCGAGAGCAGATGGTCTCCAACCAAGCCATCTGCACAGACGATAAACTTTTCTTCAGCACAGCCTGGGCCGAGTCAAGCTGCTAGAACAGATATCCCTGTGGTTGTAAACTCTGCTGTTGCACTGCATCCCGGAGGCCACTCTATTCCAACACCAGATTCGACTAACGTTGCTGTTAATCACTACGGTTCTGCTGCTGCTCTTCCATCTCCAACACCAGCTGGCGGAAACCAAAGCTGGGGGAGCATGCAGACAGATAAATTTGATTCCCATGGTCGTGGAGTAGGCGATGCGCCCTCTATATCTCAGAACAGCTCCGCGTCTTATGGCACCGCAAATCCAAATGTTCTCCCCTCGCAAAGTCAACAAGGCTTTCCCGCATCTGATTCATGGAGGGTTCCAATTCCAAGCCAATCGAATACTCAGGCTCAAGCACCGGCTAATAACCTACAATGGGGTATGAACACAGTGAACAACACCCAAATCTCAGGACAACAACCTCAGGCTCAACCAAACCCGAACAGCAGCTGGGGGACTCAAGCGACTGTAAATCCAAACATGGGATGGGCTGGTCCTGCTCAACCTGGAATGAACGTTAACTGGGCTGCTGCATCTTCTGTTCCCCAAACTGGTCAGGGAATGCCTAATCCTGGTTGGGGAGGGCCCGTCCAAGGACAACCACAAGCTTATCCAAACACCGGGTGGGGTGTAACAGGCCAAGCTCAAGTTCAAGCTCCAGCGAGTAGTATGGGCTCGGGATGGATGCAACCAGGTCAAGGGATGCAGTCAGGGAACATTAATCAAAACTGGGGAACTCAGAATCAGATGGCGACCCCAAGCGGTGGGTCAGGAGGGAACCAAGCCGGTTACTGGGGAAACCAACAACAGAATCAGAATGGAGATTCTGGGCACGGTTGGAACAGGCAGTCAAGTGGTGTAAATGGTGGGCAGAACAACTTCAAAGGGCAAAGAGTTTGCAAGTTCTATCGAGAAACTGGAAACTGTAGGAAAGGAGCTTCCTGCAATTACCTTCACAACTAAAGCAGTTTCTCTCTCTCTCTCTCTGCTTTTAAGTGATGTCTTCTGCATCCTAAAAAGCAGCTCTTTTAGGCGTTTTAGCCATTTGGTTTTATGCACAATAGTCTTTTGTTGGGACCTTTTTTTCTCAGAATTAGCCTAACCTGTTTTCTTTTATTTTTGGGGGTTTAGGGCTTTAGTAAGTACTAAAATGGTTGTGGTGGTGAATGATAGAGAGTGTATTCTATTGCATATAATATTTGCTAGGCCAACTATATATGTTTGTATCTGAAAGGCTGAAACTTTATGGAGAGTCTTGGTCTGAGACCATTTAATAATTTAGTATTCTCACCCATACATGTTTTAATCAACTTCTATAACTCAATAAAACGTTAGTGAAAAAGTGATGAAACAGAGTATCAATTTAATATCAGGTATGAGTCAATGCGAGAAGATATTGCAATCTTACCAGAGGACCTTCGGGGTCGCTTAAGAGTGCATCCCATATGTGAAGACAGTCGAAGAAACTAAACTCTTGTGTAAGGAGGAGAGTGATCCACCTAAATGCATAGAACTGTGGGTTTACCTGTAATCCATAGAATCAGAGAGTATGATCAATTTCTATCGTAGTAAGCTTGTTCACATTGTTATCCCCACAAAGCAAATTAATAAGAGTATAGTAGCAGAATGACAAATATGGTTGCTCTCACAAGAGAGAACAATAAAATCAATGTCTTACTTTGGTGGTGATCTCTAGATGACGCCAAAGTTCCTCGTCATGCTTCTTAACAAGCTGTGAGAGCGAGAGCCTTGTTATTGCGGAGCGAATTCCAACCACGCTATTGTCAAGTTGTTGACAGTAGAAGTCTCGAAATCCACTCAACCGCTCAACAAAGCAGAAGAATGCATCAGCTTCAGCATGGGACTGCATCATTTGCATAGAGTTAATATGAAATTGACTGAAGGTCATCATGATATTAGAGCCAACACAAGGTTGAATAGTAAAGATCATACATGCACAAATCTTATAACAAACTATTAGTATGCTAAAAGCCTTCATATAAAAATTCCCCAAAATAACTAAATATCTTTGAAACCTTGAATGCTAACAAAGGGTAAATACGCGTAATTCAATCCCCAAAACCAACCAACGAGAGATAAAAAAAAACCCAGAAACACAACCCGCGCTCAATTCTCCGATACCAAATCCAAGTCTCCGATTAAGATTTTCCGGTGAAGAAAATTTCCTGTATCGATGAACTTGTCAAAGCGTGCGGCTCTGGTGGGAGCTCAATCCGCGTTTTCCATAGCTAAACCTCGAGGTCTCGGCTCCTCTATCTGCTTCATCGATCGTCGTCCGTTCCTTTACCGGCAAATTTCCGAGCTCACTACTAAGGCCAATGGGAAGGGTGCTTCTCTCGTCGACAGATTGGCTCAGGTAACTATTTATCTCTCTCATGTATCAGATCTAGAATTAGGCATGGATTTTGTAGAATCGATTATCTCGGAACCTCTTCAAATGCTTGTTAAAAAAATGATGATGAAGAGCATGGACGCCGGAAAAGCCGAAGCACTCGCGGCGCCATCACCCATACTATCGAACTGGCCAAAGAGAATGTTAGAAGACATTGTGAGGTAAGCAGAGTGCACAGTTGTGAAATTGCAGAGATTTTGAAGCTACTGAAGTATCAAATTGTTTTTCTCTTTTGCGCAGGAGAGTCATTCCGCTTTTGTTGCAAAACTGACAGAGGAATTGGAAAAATACCAGTCCATGGTGGATGCGATGCTAGCTGAGCAGAGGTGTGAGAATGCTATCGCCATGAACAAGATTGCGAAGGTATAGCTTTTTCTTCTTCTTGTACTTTTTTTTTAACTTGAGAACTTGTACTTTGCGTTGCTGTTTCAGGACATAATCAAAAGCAAAAGCTATCTTCGCAAGGTAATTTCTTCCTACTCATCATATGTTTTACACAATTTACGTGAGGATACTTGGTAAGATCAGAAATCACAAGAACTAATAACATATGTTTTTGGTATATTAGGAATTTGTACAGCTGAGGATTGAGTATGAAGCAGGAAAACTTCAAGCTGTGAAGTATGGGATGGTGACATTTGCGACCTTGGCAGCAATTGGAGTTATTGCTTTTGCTTGAGAGAGAGAGAGAGTAACAACTTGAAGATTTCCCTGGTTGAATATTTGAGAGAGAAATCTTTTGTTTTTTTGTTTTTTGGTGTGATTGAGGGAGAAAAAAAAGCAGCTTCTCTCTCTCTCTCTCTCTCTCTCTCTGCTTTTGAGTAATGTGTTTTGCATCCTAGAAAGCCAGATCTTTTAGGCGTTTTAGCCATTTGGTTTTATGCACAATAGTCTTTTGTTGGGAACCTTTTGGTGGCTTAGGGCTTTAGTAGTATTTAAATGGTTGTGGTGGTGAATGGTGGATAGAGAGAGTATTTTTGTATAGAGTCTTGGTCTGAAACCATTTAATAATTTATTATTGACCCATACTTGTTTCATCGTAACATACTAAGCCTTAATAAATAAATAAATCCTCCTATGACCAGAGCTCTGACCAGCGAGCTCAGTCATTTTCATCAAAGATGGATACTTCCATATTGTACGCTGATTCTGCGTAAACCCATGTGAGCTAAGCAACTCTCTTTCCTTGTTGCTCCAGCCCTCCACAACAAACAAGAAACTTGAGAACCGGTGTCGCCGTAGAGCGATCCCATATGTGTACCACATTTTCGTTGCCACCACTAGCTAGTTGCTGACCACTCCAGCCCACATACCTCTTGAGTATGACCCTGAAAGCTCCGACAACATGTGAACTGATCCGCACATGTGAACCGGAAGGTTTTCTCCTGGCTGCAGATGGAAACTCTTGAAGACGACTCTTCACCAGAACTTATCGAATCTATAAAAAATGGGGTAACAATGCATTTTTTTATTTATTAGAAAACCTTCCGAGTTTTTGCTGCTTGTTTTATCATCTCAAACACCATTGCCCCAGTTACAATGTTGATTAGGTTTACTGCGACATTATATGTGATTCAATTAGTTCATACTTGTCTTTTATTTTATTTTTTCTTTTAGCTAAGGAATGCTTTTTTCTTCTTCTCATTACAGAATATTCTTCGTAACTTGGTAGAAAAAGATCGAGCCGTGGTGGAGAAGATGCGAACCGAGCAAGCCAAGGCCGGCTATATTTATCGTCCTCCAACTCGCGCGCGTACTCTTTAACAAATATGCAGATCCGTTAAATTCTGAGGTAACATACAATACAACGTGTGCCTTGATGTGCAAAACTTCATTTAAAGAAATATATATATATTCTCTGACTTATTAGGTGACAATGTTGTTGATATATTTTTGAAAACCTTACGAGTTGTGCTGCGTCTTTTGTTATCTCAAACACCATTGTCCCAGTTACAATGTTGTTTTGGGATTACATTTATTTTACCTGCTTTTCTAAGACATTTAGGATCCTATTATCTTTTTCTCAGTTAAGGAATACCTTTCTTCTCATTACAGATTTAGTTGTGTGTCTTTTTTTCATATATCATCTTGAGTGTAAACCCATTGCCTGTTTTTCTTCTTCTTTTTTTCCCTGAAGCATCTTCAATTTACTGCCATTCTTCCCGAGACAATAAAACTTAAAGCCAAGATGTGGAAGACGCATGTCCAGTTGGAGAAGAATATAGGAAGCTGCGAGCCGAGCTAGAAGAGCTGAGGATGATGCGAATGGATCTGATTAGGTATGTAACCAGCTTTTTAATTCTATATGGTCACTACGTCATCGTCTTGTAGTATATACGCTTTAACCAATCAGTAACTATTGGTATCAAATATTGAATTTGAAAAGGTAATATTTTTTCCTTTGCTCATAAATTTAATTTCACACTTCTCCTTGAAACTTAGGAAGATCCAAAGGCATATATAGCTTGGATGATAACTAGCTTTAAAAACTGTGTTTTCGGTCGAGTACATACCATTCACAAGTGAATGAAAATGACAAGTTGCTTTCCAATCTATCACCCAAGTTTCAAATTTATAACTTTTTTAGACCAATAAAAGAGAGTTATTCATCTAATAAATAATACTCTCTTTATTTTTTTTTTATTTTTTTTTTTTGCATTTCAAGTTTATTTTTTGATTTTTCTCGTCCTAATAATTCCGCTATTTTATTATTCAACTATCATTCTGTATTCAGTTAATACACTAATCAAACCCATAATATGTTTTGGTGTGTCATATTTATCAAAAAAAAAAAAAAAGAAAAAAAAATGTTTTGGNGTTTCAGACAATGAAGGACTTTTTTTTTTTTTCTTCAGACAATGAAGGACTTCATCAACAACAACATGTTTGATTAGGTAAATCCAATCGATGAGATTGGGGAATGTTATTGACA
>OVBJ01002217.1:0-19607 GCA_900406535.1 Noccaea bulbosa
TCGGTCTAGATGTCGAGGCATCCTTGTATTAACGCTTGTAAAACGGCCTCTAATTAATTGGTGTCGAGCGACACCAGGATTGAGTGTCGATCGACAACGGTTATTGGTTTAATTTCCGGTTTAAGTCGATTGCGCGTGTTTTGTTGGTTTGGTCGAGTGGTGNACACCGATTATTCAGAAATCAGTCGGTTCGATTTAAATTACTGGTTTGGGCCGGTTTATTCAGAGAAACCCTAGATCGCGAGATAAAAAGGCTGTGGCCGCTTTTTATCATAGTTTTTGAAAGAGAAAAAGAGGCAGAGAGTTTCAGAAGAGTTTTTGGGAGATTTTCGCGATCACTGTTCATCGGCGAGGTTACTGTTCATAGCGTACTGTTCATCAGAACGGTTACTGTTCATCGGTGCTGTTACTGTTCATCGATGCTGTTACTGTTCATCGGAGCGGTTACTGTTCATCGGTGCTGTTACTGTTCATCGGTGCGGTTACTGTTCATCGGCGTGGTTACTGTTCATCGGTGCGGTTACTGTTCATCGGTGCTGTTACTGTTCATTGGTGCGATTACTGTTCATCTGGAGCACTGTTCATCGTTTTTCCTCTTTTTCTTTTGTCCAATCGGTTGTCAAGGTGAGTGCGTCCGTGAATCACTAGAGATTTCGTGGTGTTTGAGTTTATTATGTTGTTTTTCAGTTGTTCTTGGTGAAAATTGTGTTTTAATTGTATTGGGGTGTTGAAAACCCTTTGATTGTGTGTTTGTGGAAATTTATATGCTTTTTCGTTGAAGTTGGTGTTGAGGCGTCGGGGCGGTGTCGATCGACACCATTGAAGGTGTCGAACGACACCAATGTGCCTAGCGTCGATCGACACTCTTGGTTGTGTCGGTCGACACTGAGCAGGGCGTCGATCGACACCGGTGGGGGTGTCGATCGACACTGGTTCTGTGGAGTTTCTGGTCGTTTTGTTGATCATTGCTGCTGTTGTTTATTGTTGATTATTGTTGTTGTTGATTGATGTACTGTCTAGTGATTGACGTACATGACATTTAGGCAGGATGATCCACTCACTAAGTATTTATGATAATACTTACGCATCTCTATTCCAATGTGATGCAGGTAACAGGAATGTTCAACCGCGGAATGAGGCCGGGAGAGGATGATAGGATTGTCTTGTTTTGAGTTATTTATTTTGCAAACCTGGTGTTTAGGTTGCTAGTATTTCATTATCATTTGGAGTTGATTAATATTATAGATTTAATGGTTTATTTTATTTAAAGGATTAGAAGATTTATTCATTGGTTGAAGTTGTTTAATTGAGTATTTTCGCACTTGATTATTAATTTTTTTTTTTTTTTAAAAAAGGACTGGTTGTTTCACAGATTCACAAAGCAATAGTGATTGGACCTGTTTTGTTAGCCACAAACTATCATTTGTGAGTAAGAGAAGTCGGGGTCTTAACAAAAAAAAGTAAGAGAAGTTGGTGACAAAGAAACGCTACTTGAAAGCTGCCAAAGATTGGGGTTGGCGTGAATTCATGACACTTACTAGTTTGTTTGATCAAGAATCTTGTTATTCTCCGCCGAGGTTCTTATTTTAATGATAAATATCCACACAAAAATAAATATATTTTGTTATTGACAAAAAAAAAAATATTTGAATACCGAAAAGTACTGTTTTGTAGTAGTGTCGGATGACATCAAGTGATCAAGTGTTGTTTGCTTATATGATGCAAAGTATTCATTTCTAGTTCGCTGTGCATGTTCTTGTTTAATTGTTGTGCAGTCGGTCTAGAGGTTGAGTCATCCTTGTGTTAATATTCGTAAAACGGCTTTTAGTTAGTTAACGCCGAGCGACACCAGGAGGGTGTCGAACGACATCGGTTTGTGAAATCGATTTTTGGTTTAAATCGATTGTTGTTCAGTTCTGGTGGTTTGGCATGGGGTATCGAGAAATCGACCGGTTCGATTTAAATCGGCTGGTTTTGTCGGGTTCAAGACGAAAAAACCCTATTCTGCGAATAAAAACATTGTAGCCGCGTTTCATAGCACAATTTTCAAGGAGAAACTTTTCCTGAGAGAGAAGAGGCGTTTTGTGGAGTTTTTGAAGTTTTTGTAGTGATTTGTGGCTGTTCATCTTCTCTTCCCTTGTTTCAATCCGTTATAAGGTGAGTGCATGACCGTTGTTCCGTAAATCACTGGAGATTGTTTTGTTATTGGGATTTGGTTGTGTTCTTTAGTTGTTCTTGAGTTATTTGCGTGTTTGATAATTTATGGCAGTTGAATCTCATTGATTTGTTGTTTATATGCTTGTTTCGCACTGTTTATCGTTCTGGTTTTCGAGTTGTCGGGCGGGTGTCAAGGGACACCATTTGGTGTCGGTCGACACCGAGGAGCTAGCGCGAGCCGACACCTAGCTGGCGGTGTCAATTGACACAATGGGTTGTCGGTTGAAACAAGAGCTTTGTTCTGCATTTTGTTGCTGTTGTTTATGTGTTACTGTTTATTGTTGTTGTCTGGTGGCTTGCGTAATTGGTATGTAGGTGTTATGATAGAGTCACTGAGTATTTCTTAAATAATCATGCATCTCTATTCCAATGTGATGCAGGTAACATGAATGTTCGACCGCGGAATGAGGCCGAGAAATGAAGAGGATGATAAGATGTTGGTGTTGGTGTTGTTTATTCTGTTATGGCTAGCAAACCATTTTTAGGTTGTTAGATTTATTTTTTTCATAATCCTGTTGTTTTGAGTCATTTGATGTTCCGCATATTGTTATTTGATTTATCTGGTTATTTATTATTGATTTATTGGTTTAAGTCTTCCGCATTGCTGAATTTGAGAACTGTCATTTATTATTAAAAAACAAAAAGAGCATGATTGTTTCATTTTGGTATCAGAGCCTAGACGGTTTTAGAACTGCTAGGATGTTAGAACTTAGACTGTGATTAAATTGATTATTGTGGTTAGTCGGTGTAGTAGTCTTATTATCATCCTCCTCGGTTTTCTAGTGATTCCGCGGTGAGTTGTGTTTTGTATATTATGGTGTTTTGTCTAGTTGCTCATCTATGTGGCTGCGGTTTTTGGGCATCCGCCTTATCTAGAAATGATGAGAGAGATGCAGAGGATTGGAACACCGTTCTTCGAGGGTGGAGGTGGGCCCGAGGAGGCCGATGATTGACGGCAGAGACTGGAACGGAACTTTCGTTCGGTCAGTCTAGAGGAGTACCAGGTGGAGCTGACGGTGCATTATCTTGGTGGGGATGCACATTTGTGGTGGAGGTCAGTTGAGACTCGGAGGGCATTGTGGACTTGGGCGACTTCCTAGCGGGTTTCAACGCCAAGTACTTTCCTTAAGAGGCTCGAGACAGATTCCAGATGAGGTTCGTGGCATTGACTCAGGGAGAGAGATCAATGCGGGAGTATGATGCAGAGTTCAGTAGGCTTGTGGTGCATACTGGTTTCGGTTTTAAGGGCGAGCCGTGTCTATTGCAAAGGTTCTTGCAGAGACTTCGGCCAAGCTTCAGGACTCAGAGCAGAAGTGGTATGTACACCACGAGGGCAGAGTTGGTGGAGCTAGTGGTTTCCATTGAGGAGGACCTTCGTGAGCAGGTTAGTCTAGTAGCGGTGCCAGCTGTAGTTGCTCCTACTACGCAGCAGAGGGGCCAGCAGCAGCAGCAGCAGCAGCAGCGCAGGGGTTTTAGTTCTGATTCTGGCGGAGGCAGCAAGCCTGCGCAGGGCCAGAAGAGGCGAGCATATGAGATGTCTGTTAGTAGCCATAGTAGCCATGGAGGTTGTTATGGTTGTGGGAGCATGGAGCACAGGGTGGCGACTTGTCCCAAGAGGCAGGCATCCAGGGATGCCAAGGTGTGTTTCTACTGAAGAGAGTCGGGGCATATCATGCCGATGTGTCCCAAGTTGCAGCAGATGTCAGTTGTGTCAGTTCAGCCATTAGCGATTCAGCTAGTGTCGCAGATCGCAGTGGTGCATATGTTGGGACAGATAGGAGGGCTACAAAGATAGAGTGGTGTTTGAGCGGGATGCAGGAAAATTGGTTTATCAGGGTGTGCGACCGACTTCAGGGAGTCTTGTGATCTCGGCTATTCAGGCTAAGCAAATGATAGAGCAGGGTTGTGAGACATATTTGGCAACAATCAATATGGCATAGTCCAGTGGTGAGGTGGCTTTGGAAGATATTCAGGTTGTCCAGGATGAGGATGTGTTTCGGTCGCTAAAGGAATTGCCACCATCTCGGTCAGATCCTTTCACGATTGAGTTAGAGCCGGGGACAGCTCTAATATTGAATCCAATATCGAAGACTCCTTATAGGATGGCGCCAACAGAGTTGGCAGAGCTGCAGAGACAGCTAGAGGACCTTTTGAGCAAAGGGTTCATTTGGTCGAGTGTTTCACCGTGGGGAGCACCAGTGTTGTTCGTGAAGAAGAAAGATGGCAGTTTCCGGTTGTGCATCGATTGCCGGGGATTTAACCGAGTCACAGTGAAGAACAGGTACCCTCTCCCGGTGATTGATGAGTTGTTGGATCAGCTGAGAGGTGCTACTTGATTCTCCAAGATTGACTTAGCATCGGGTTATCAACATATTTCGATAGACGAGGCAGATGTTCCCAAGACGGCGTTCAAGATGAGATATGGGCATTTTGAGTTTATGGTCATGCCTTTCAGTTTGACTAATGCGCCACCAGATTTTATGAGGTTGATGAACGTGTTCAGGGAGTTTCTGGATGTATTTGTTATCATCTTCATCGACGATATTTTGGTGTATTCGAGGAGTCCAGAGGAGCAAGCGACTCATTTGAGACTGGTTTTGGAGAAGCTTCGGAACCAGAAGCTGTTTGCTAAGTTGAGCAAGTGCAGGTTTTGGCAGAGATATATTGTTTTCTTGGCCACATTGTTTCTGAAGAGGGAGTTTCTGTGGATCCGGCTAAGATTGAGGCTATCAGAGATTGGCCCAGACCGACTAGTGCTACAGAGATCAGGAGTTTACTGGGTTTAGCAGACTACTACAGGAGGTTTGTCAAGGGCTTTGCGAGCATGTCTCAGCTGATGACAAGGTTGACAGGGAAGGATGTGCCGTTTGTGTGATCGTAGGAGTGCAAAGACAGCTTTGAGACGCTCAATGAGATATTGACTAGTACACCAGTGTTGGCATTACCCGATCGGGGAACCCTTATGTGGTGTATACATATGCTTCAGGAGTTGGTCTTGGTTGTGTCTTGATGCAGGAGGGCATAGTGATTGCCTATGCTTTGAGGCAGTTGCAGTATAGTGAGCGCAACTGTCCTACACATGATCTTGAGTTGGGAGCGGTGGTCTATGCGCTCAAGATTTGGAGGTCCTATCTTTACGGATCACAAGAGTCTACAGCTCATCTTTACTCAGACTTTGTTGAATGCAAGGCGGACACATCTATGCAAGGCGGATTGAGTTTCTCGCAGACTATGATCTGGATATTGTCTATCATACATGCAAGGCTAACTTGGTGGCAAATGCGTTGAGTCGACGGAGATTTGATTCCGCTAGAGAGCAGGATGTGGAGGCTTTGGTCAGCGAGATTAGTACTTTGTGGCTTTGCGCTATTTCATAGGAGCCTTTGGGTTTGGAGGCATCTGATCAGGCAGATTTACCCAGTAGGATCAGAGTGGCTCAGCAGGGTGATCAGGGTTTGATTGATGCATCGCGGGCAGCTGGTTCTGAGTATCATGTCTCGGCGAACGGGACAATTTTGGTTCGTGGGCGGGTTTGTGTGCGCAAGGTTGAGGAGCTGAGACAGGAAGTTTTGAGAGAGGCTCATTCGAGAAAGTTTTCGATTCATCCAGGTGCGAGCAAGATGTACTGTGACCTCAAACGGTATTATAACTAAGTCGGGATGAAGAAATATGTGGCTGATTGGGTTGCGAGGTGCAACACGTGTGCGTTGGTCAAGGCAGAGCATCAGGTTCCAGGTGGTCTTATGCAGAGTTTGCCCATTCTATAGTGGAAGTGGGATATGATCACGATGGATTTTGTTGTGGGTTTGCCTGTCTCACGGCTTGATGTTATTTGGGTCATTGTGTACCGGTTAACAAAGTCAGCACATTTTTTGACCATCAAGAAGACAGACGGAGTGGCTGTTTTGGCTAGGAAGTTTGTGCGAGAGGTCGTGAGGCTGCATGGAGTGCCAACTAGTATTGTGTCAGATAAAGATCTGAGATTTGCCTCAGAGTTTTGGAGGACATTTCAAACTGAGATGGGCACTAAGGTGCATATAAGTACGGCTTATCATCCACAGACATATGAGCAGTCAGAGAGGACTATCCAGACTTTGGAGGATTTGCTGAGTATGTGTGTGTTGGATTGGGATGACCATTGGGCTGATCATATGTGTTTGGAAGAGTTTTCTTATAACAACATTTTTCAGTCTAGTATTGGCATGGCTCCTTATGAGGATTTGTATGGGAGGCCATGTAGGAAACTCTTATGATGGACCCAAGTGGGGGAGCGCAGCATCTATGGAGCTACCTTTGTTTAGGAAATGATAGAGAAAATCTATGTTTTGAGACTGAACATGAAGGAGGCTCAGGATAGGCAGAAGAGTTACGTTGATAGGCGGAGACGTGAGCTTGAGTTTCAGGTTGGAGATAGAGTGTATCTTAAGATGGTTATGTTGCGGGGCCCTAACAGGTCCATAGAGAACAAGATCAGTCCGTGTTTCATGGGTCCATTTCCAATGGTGGAGCGAGGTTGGCTAGTGGCGTATCGGTTGGACTTGCCTCCGATCATGAGATCCTTTCACAAGGTGTTTCATGTTTCGATGTTGAGGAAGTGCCTTCACTCTTCAGAAGAGTTAGTGGTTGAGATTCCAGAGGATCTTCAGCCAGATATGATGGTTTTGGCGGTCCCTGTGAGGATTATCGAGAGAGGAGTCAAGGTTCTACGGAACAAGAGGTGCCATTGATGAGAGTTCTATGGGACTGTAGCGTTTCAGAGGCAAAGATGAAGCTGAAGTTCGGGAAGTGGTTCGACAAGAAGGTCGTGTGAGTGAGCTTCTATCATCTTTGTAGTCCCAGTGTTTTGGTTTTGTTGTTGTTCCGGATGATGTGTTTTCGTTTTCGTGGTACGATATACATTTTTTTGGAGTTATATGAGATGAAGTTTTGCCTCATATTTTTTTATGTGTTCGGATGTTACAAGTGTGTTGACCAGTTTGGGTTGTGAGACATTCTAGTCAGATGTGTTATAGGCGTTTCAGATTATTACTCGGTAAAGTTCTAGAGACGGGTGGATCTCTAGAGGAGATGGGTAGATCTCCAGCAGACTTATATGTGAGGGCCTCTACCTCAGTATAAGTGGTTAATGTGGTTACCATTTATGATGGGTGGATCATAATATGGGTATCGAGAGACGGGTGGATCTTTCGAGGAGACAGGTGGGTCTCAAGAGTTATTGGATAGTGAGTAATAATGTCTGGAAACGTGCATATAACATAGGACTAAGTGTGATTTATAGAGGTCTAGTGAGGATCTCTGGTAGCCTTGGTCGGGTGGGGTCGGGTGTTTGTGGTCTTTGGTAGACGCGTTATGTTGGGATTCGAAGTCGAATCAAGTTTAGTGAGGGAGAATACTGTTTTGGAGTGGTGTCGGACGAAACCAAGTGATCCATCAGATGTTGTTTGCTTATGTGATGCAAGATATTGATTTCTAGTTGGTTGTGCATGTTGTTGTTTGATTGTTGTGCGGTCGGTCTAGAGGTTGAGTCATCCTTATGTTAACATTCGTAAAACGGCTTCTGGTTAGTTGGCGTCGATCGACACCGGTTTGTGAAATCGATTCCCGGTTTAAATCTATTGTTGTTCGGTTCTGGTGGTTTGGCATGGGGTGTCGAGCGATGTTGGTGTCGGTCGACACAGGTTATCGAGAAATCGAAATCGACCGGTTTGATTTAAGTCGGCTGGTTTTGTCTGGTTTAGGACGAAGAAACCCTATTATGCGAATAAAAACACTTTAGCCGCGTTTCAGAGCACAGTTTTCGAGGAAAAACTTTTCCAGAGAGAGAGGAGGCGTTTTCTGGAGTTTTATGGAGTTTTTGGAGTGATTTGTGGCTGTTCAACTTCCCTTCCCTTGTTTCAATCCGTTCTAAGGTGAGTGCGTGACCGTAGCTCCGTGAATCACTGGAGATTGTTTTGTTATTGGGATTTGGTTGTGTTCTTGAGTTATTTGCGTGTTTTATCTTTTATGGGGGTTAAATCCCATTGATTTGATGTTTATATGCTTGTTTCGCACTGTTTATTGTTCTGGTTTTTGAGTTGTCGGGCGGCTGTCGAGCGGCACAGTGGGGTGTCAGCCGACACAAGAGCTTTGTTCCACATTTTGTTGTTGTTGTTTATGTGTTGCTGTTTATTGTTGTTGTTTGGTGGCTTGCGTAATTGGCATGTAGGTCGTATGATCGACTCACTAAATATTTCTTAAATACTCATGCATCTCTATTCTAATGTGATGCAGGTAACAAGAATGTTCTACCGCTGAATGAGGCCGAGGTATGAAGAGGATGATAGGATGTTGGTGTTGTTTATTCTGTTATGCCTAGCAAACCGTTTTTAGGTTATTAAATTTATTTTCATAACCCTGGTGTTTTGGGTCATTTGATGTTCCGCAGATTGTCATTTGATTTATCTGGTTATTTATTATTGATTTATTGGTTTAAATCTTCCGCATTGCTGAGTTTGAGAACTGTCATTTATTATTTAAAAAAAAAAAAAAGACTTTGGTTGTTTCAAATAGCTTGCTTACCCTCCGTTTGAAATTAGAAAGAGGCTTGAGATTTTAAAATGAGATATGCTCAGAAGCGCGGAGTTCTACACATGTGTGAGCGATGGTTATGTGGAGGAAGCTGAGTGGGAGATGGAGGAAGTGGAATCAGCTTATGAGTGGATTGAGAAGAAACTCGTGTTCAAGCCATGTGTGGTGGGATGGCAATCAGCATTTAAAGAAGGACCTTTGGAGGATGGAGTGTTACCAAACAATGATTTCACGCTCGATCATATATACGGGACAAATACTGACGGTACACTTTTAGACCGAGCCAGTCACAAACATTCGGTCGTGGATTTATTAGAGTATGCTAATCCGAACACAATTGTTGTCTACGTGCATGCTTCCGTTCACAAGATCATCTTCACCACCAAAGGTAATTATTTGATTTTATGTTCACATTTGCTTATTCACTTTTATATTATTTAGATATGGAAAGTCTGTTTTGAACAGGAAGACCGAGGCCAAAGGCGTACGGGGTGATATTCGAAGATGTGAATGGAGTGTTCCACAAAGCAAAGCTGCCGAAAAATGCAACGAAAGAAGTGTTTTTGTCTACAGGTGCCATCGGCATCCCGCAGCTGTTGATGCTCAGTGGCGTGGGTCCTAGGGCTCATCTTGAGGCCCACGGGGTGAATCCCGTGGTCATTGATCATCCCATGGTTGGACAAAAGATGGGTGATAATCCGATGAACATTGTCATTGTCCCATCTCTTCAACCTGTTGGAGTGTCCCTCTTACAAGATTGATAGTTTCATTGAAGGTTGTACTGGCTTAAGTCTATCTCATAACTTGACCCGTAGGTTTTTCGACGGCATTATGAATCTTACCAATGAGGTACAATAAATAGATGCATTGAAGGTTATCATAGCTTGATATCCAATCATGAGATTATATGTTATTTACAAATGACGCATTATGTAGGTAAGCCTCTCCGCCCAATCAAACCGTTTAATATATATTGATGGCTTGATCCTCCAAAAATTCGACGGACCGGTATCTAGAGGTCACCTATAGCTTCGGAACACAAAAACCTAAACGATAACCCTTCAGTGACAATATTCAACTACTATCAAGATCCTGAGATCTTGAGAGGTGTGTTAAAGAACTTAGAACCAATATTAAAGTGATAAACTCGAAAGCTTTCTCCAATTACAAGTACCCTAATGCAACCGAACATGAGCACTAAGGCCGAGGCATGTGACCTCAACGTTAAATTTGACGCAGTATTGCATCGACAACATGATGACTATTTGCCATTACCATTGAGGTTGCCAAGTTGGAAGAGTAGTTGACAAGAAGTATAAAGTTTTAAGCATTGATGCCTTAAGGGTCATTGATGAGAAAGAGGACATAGCTCATTGTCCAAAGATCCTTACAAGAGCCATCAACTCTTCTGGACCGGACCAGCTAAGTCAATGAGAGAAGGTCCTCAACTGGAAAACAGAAAACGCTTTAACCCAGAATCAATTGTTGACTTCAATCAACAATAAAGTTGATCAACTTTCTGTTAGCCACAACAAAAGATTGAGAAGCCTGCAAATCTCAATCATAGAGATCCATGTCCGACTTAACAATCACCATCAGGAAATGACAACCATGGCGCAACACATGATGGTAAATACATCAAATTTTCGGAGCAAAAAAGCTGAAACAGCTAGCCTAAACAATCAGCTAAAAGACCTCCAGAAAAGTCTGGAAATAGCCAGAGTGAAACAGATATATACTTCAATCCGCTTGGAAGTATGCCATCTAGTATCCCTATGTATCAAGGATCCTACTCCCCGGGATTTCACTCTGGATACCAAGAGCAAAGGTCGAAGCCCTCTCTCCCCGGGTTTCTATCGACCGATGAAGCATTCATGTCTCGCTATGGCTCTACTTCAACTGATAATTTTAGAACAAAAGCAACCAGAGTAAGACCTAGAAGACAAAAAGACTTAGAGTTCTTTGTCAATCCTACAAAATGACCAACTCTGACCTCGTCGTCTAGTCGTGAATCAACTGAAGAGGCAAGTGCGAAAAACAAGGAGAAAGACATTGGCATAATAGAGTTCTCAATGTCTATCTTAATAGACTCCCGTGGCAAAATTGTTAATGATAAGACGCCCGAAAGCTAGACGCAAGTCAAGAGGGAGTCAAAATTCACTTCGCCGCAGCCAGTGGCGCAAATTAAGCACTTCTCCGAAACAAGTTCTGATGCCTACAATGATCACGAGGAGAGTTTGGATGTGAAAGTCCATCCCGAAGCAGTTCGCTATAGGAGACAGTTTAGGAACTCCAAAAAGAGAACCTGACATCAACAAAGTAGTTACAAGCGATGATGAGATACATTACACACAACCTGGACATCAAAAAATACCGCTAAAGCAATTCTCTTCAAAAGTCATGGTATTCACATTCGATGACATTCCATTTGAAAAATGTAATGATCGACTTGACAAATTTCATGCATGGATGAATTCAGAAGCTTTGTCATCGCCGCTGGATCTTGTCATACAACTATTAACGGCAAAGGCTATTTGGAGCACTTAAAGAATGGTGGAATTCCCTTGGGGAATACTGACAGCAACAAGTCTATCAAACAACAATACCAGCACTTCTAGGAGAAATTCACAGAGAATTCATCGGCACCAACTCATCTAAAAGAGCAGCTGCAAGAAGAATTCTTCACAGCAAAATAAATGTTGTTCACTGAAGAAGAGAGATTTGGCTAAACACTTTGAACGGCAGACAAAACGGTATTATGCGCCCAACGGTCTCAATAACCCAAGCTTGAAGCAAGTTTATCTTTCTTCAATCGACGAATACCTCATCCAGCAAACTAAGCTATACATCAGAGATCAAGGGCAGACAACTGAAGAGATCTCTATTGGCCAAATTCAACAATACTTATTCCGAACGCTTGACAAACTCTGTAAGCAAAAAGAGTTTTGGACAGAATTCATGGACAAGTCCAAACATCTCTCGAAGATATGTGCTAGGCCGGATCTATCCATCAAGTGTTCAAAATCCAAGAAGACTTGTTCGTGTGACCCTCGGAAGAAGTGTTAAAGCTTTAGAAGACCATTCCAAGGACGCTTCAACAACTTCAGACGTAAAATATTCTTCAGGAAGAAGTGTAGCCTCGAGAAGACAACAAAGTGCTTGAGTCTGTACTATCATAGGATAGTGACGACAAGGATGCTTTATGCGGCTACTCAGACTACGATCATCCATTCGAATCCTCGAATGACGAAGATGAATAAGAATGTTTTTTCAAGATCACACAAGATGAGATACAAACCCCACACTTTCCAGTCACAATCTTTGATCCATCACGACGAGAAGACCCAGTTCATGCTATTGCATTCATAGACACGGGTGCACATACATCAATCATGAACCCAAAAATTCTCCCTTCATCTATGTGGCTGCCACACCAAGGCAGGCTCATTATCGGTCAAGCTCAAGTCTAAACAAATAACTATAGAGTTCTTCCACGGGTGTCAAATCACAACTGAGGTTTTCGGTTCATCAGCTTCAAGAAAAGATTTGGTTATTAGGATGGGATACGTACTACGCATTAAAGAAAAATTTTGATATTTCTCTTGAACCCCAAGGTATAAGATGGAAGACGTTATACAAAGCTTTCATGATAATACCCCGCCTGTTCACTATTGAAGAAGCAACACTATGAGAATTCAACAAAATCAAAGAAGAAATTACGACGATCTCGTGTGCAGACTCCCATACGGATCTGTTTCAGAAGTGCAACAATCCACTATGGCTGAATTCTGAATTCTTTGTCAGGCTTCCTTTCATAGAAAATGTTCACACCACTCCTACAAGGGCGAGCCATGCAGGAATGTCACCTACTCTACTATAACAAGCAAACGAAGAGTGTGATCAGCTGGTGAGTCAAGGAATTGTCTAGTCAACTAACTCGATGTGGGCATGCAAAGCATTGTACGTCAACAACCGTGCCTAACAAGCAATAGGAAAGCTTATACTAGTCATCGATTACAAAGCATTATGCCTACAAAATCGCCATCTACAATGGAGTGTCTTACCCTTCTGGCTCAAGACGGTGCCTTCACTGTTCTAGCAAGCAATGCTACGGATATTCAAACCGCTTCTCCATACGGCCTTGATATACATTGACGACATCCTGCTATTCTCTTCAAATGTCCAAGACCATATTTAGGCCCTCAAACAATTCTAAGCCATAATCAATGAGTATGGGCTCATGCTCTCCGCCCAAAAGATGATAATATCTCAGCCCAACATCGAATTCCTTGGGATGCAAATCACAAATGGAAGGACAACACCGCAATCTCATTTAGCTACAGCCCTTCTTGACTTTCCTGGCGAAAACCTCACAAAAAGACAAGTTCAAGAGTTCCTTGGGTAATCAACTATGTCAGCGACTTTAACCCACAACTTTCGCAACTGACAAGACCCCTACAGAAGATGATATCGAAGAATCTGCCACTGTGGGCAAAACGACAAACCGAAGCAGTCAAAAGGCTAACGATAAAGATACAGATTCCAGAAGCTACCTACTTTACAGATTGCCTCCTCGGGAACACGAGTCCTGCAGACTGATGCGAGTAACAAATATTGGGGAGAAATATTATTTGAATAGGTAAATGAAAAATGTCAAATTTGCAGATACAAAATTGGACGGTTCAAAAATTCTGAGATGCATTATCACTCCACGTTCAAAGAAATCTTAGCCATAAAAAAAGCAATCGAGAAGTTCGAGTTCCATCTGATAGGATACAAATTTTGCATCGAGATTGATATGTCTTCTTTTCCGAAGATGTTACAATTCAAGCAAAAGATAGTCCCACATCAGCAATTATTTATATGAAGTGAATGGTTTTCGAACTTCGAATCCTTCTTTTTAAAGGGCAAGAAGAATACTTTAGCAGACATGCTCAGCAGAAACCCACTCAAAGAAGTTCATATGATGGAAGCTCATCAAGCTCATCCACATCAGCAAAAGGCTATTTCGACTTTGACGCCAACATACCCAAAAGATGCCCACGAACTAATCGAACAAAACACCATACGTGAACATCTTAACCACAAGATATTCCAGTATCAGTCTATCATCCTGTCAAAGTACGGCATCAACTGTCACTACATTGTGCCAATGGGCATTCACCTAGATTATCCATTTGCCCATCTCTACAGGATCGAGAATTCAAACATGCCAGAAGAAGTCTTATGTTTCCTATGGTCTACACCATCGGCATTACATTAGACATTGGATGGCTTTAGCAATACATCAATGCCCTGCAAGAAAGAGACTGTATCTGAACTTTTCTAACATGGTTTACCTCGTCGACCATCTGGAGCGAAAAACTGTGAAGATCATCAAAGGCCACAATCCGTTCTTTAACCCTCATACAAAAAGCCTCAAAACGTTAAAGGGTCATGGAAACCAAGAAAGCCTTAGTCCGTTCTTTAACCCTCATACAGTGTACTTCTTTCACCGGCCTGTTCAAGTCAACATAAAGTCAAACAAGCTCCATGCATTACCTATGCTTATCCACCACAACGACTACTAATGTGGACTACGTCCTGATTTCAACCTTCATGACAGCAAGCCATATGAAGACTTCCAAACCCATGCATTCCGCCTCAACAACAACAGCCAGACGTTCCATATTCCATTCAACCCAAACTGGTCCTACTATCCTATTGACTACCAGATGACCCTCGATGAAGATTTACTATTCTTCATGGAAAGACAGGAGAGTGGGACTACAACAACACCTAAAGCGACAAAGCGTAATATTTCAACGATGCATATTCCGGCAATCATAAAGCAAGAACCAACGACTCAGGAACCAATAACTCAAGACGTCCCGCATGAATATTTTCAAGACGCTCAGTTTTCGGATGATTCAATGAACATCGACGCAATAGGAAGAAAGTTCAATATCAACGTAAACACAAAATCAGAAGAAAATTTTGAGGAACCAGAAGAAGAATATGAATGCCCAAGAGATGTGTACGGGTGTTGCGATGACCACATCATCGAGTTTGAAATGAACTACTATAAGAAGTAAGCTAATTACTTCTTTCTGTAAAATAAATATGTTTAAATATGATGTAAGAGTGATGTAAGCGTATATGTAAGCGCCTAATAAATGTAAGCGCAAAAGTCAGCGCTCAATAAAAGTGGAATGACGTAAGCGCATATGTAAGATCCTCATTCCCCTCCCTATAAATAAGTGTGTAGCCTCATTGTAAAATACACATCATATTCTTTAATAAAACCTTTCTCTAGTTTCTCTCTCTAAATGTCTCTCTAAACACCTTCGTTCTCCAGACTTCCGAGCTTCATCATAAGCTCTGGTTCCTTTCAAACATCCAAAACCACCGATCTGCTCCAAATAGTAGGTTGTTTTTCTAAGTTGTCAATATGATTGTAGTCAACACGACTCTCGTGGTGTGGTATTCTTAACAGTGGTTGAGTAGTTATGGGCCGGTGAGGCTAATGAGAGCTCCTTTTACCTAGAATACTACCATCGTCTGTCAACACGATAGTAACGAACACAATCACTTAGAGGCTTAGTTCATTAATTTTCCAAGTGCTATTTGTTGTGAAGTTAATTTTGTTGAGGAACAAGAGTTATTGTCTTAATGATGATAATATTTTTTCTTAACTATGATGATTAGAAATCATCTTTTTAATATAATGTTATGTTATATTGTTTGGAAATTTATACAGATCGAATACGTTTCTATTCCTAGTCGGCATCACAACCGCAAAGCAATCAGGACAAGAGTATACAAAGGTCAAACTATAAGGAGAATATATAGCACACACCCGCTTAAGTTAAACTAAGCGATAAATATTAATTTGGGTTTATTAATAACAGTTAACAAATCAAAGCAAAAGAGATGTTTTAGAAAAAAAAAACACAAGTAAAGAAAGCAACTAAGCAAGATAATGAAAAGTCAAGGCAAAAGTCAGAGCGATTATACATCTTGTTTCAGCGATATCGGCTATATTTCTTCTTTTCTCAGATCATAGAGAGGGGAGTTGAGGTCCTAGCATATGGAACTGATAACGGATGGTTAGTAATGTTGCTTAAACATCCTGTTTTCACAATAAAAGACTGAATAAAAAACCGATTCCTCAAAATTTCTTTGTAGTTTCTTTTTTAATGTTTTCGTGAGTATAAGATATTTATGCTCATCATAAGCTTCTCCCTTTAAACATGTGTAATCACTACCTAGAATGAGACCCATTTGAAAGAATCACTTCAAAAAAAATTAAGAAGAAAGAGCATAAGAAAGCTAAGTAAGCAGATGAACGTACCAGTGAAGAAAAGGGAAATCTGATTTGCAAATTTACACTAAACACAATATCGAAAGCCAAACAGTTAGAGGGTAACTCTCCTTTGACAAAGACTCAACTTCGATCTTGTGAGTAAATAAATACTCACTCACTGATTCTAGTTTCTTTGCCAAGGTTGAATTTCCCTTCTACTGATTTCTTTCTTGTGAGACCTTCTAAGCAATTTATATAACCAAATAAACTATGCAAATTTTACTGATTTCTTGCATTCACCAAACCACTTCTTTGAAAGTGTAAGATTTATATCAAACCATATACTATACGCATTTATCTCTTAAAATAAAATAAAATAAAATAAAAACATATACTGAACGCACAATATATATATATAGAGAGATATATATCCATCTGAATTTCAAATATTCCATAATTATTATACATAATAGAAACAGAATATGGACCAATGTACACATTCAGACTATTTTAGTTCATCATACATTGATCAAAACAATCCCAAGCTCAATAATTTTTTTAAAGCATATATCGCAAAGTAAAAAATATTATGCTTCTTCATCCTTTTTCCGGAAAGTCTCCCTCTCTCGAAGAATCTTTTGTCCCATATACCTACAAATAACACTCAAAAACAATTATTTCCTAATCGAATGTTCAACATGTTTTGGATCTTTTTTTTCTTTAATTTGTTTATGCATTTACCTTCCCAGCATCATGACCGTAGCTTGAGGATTAGTACCCGGTGACTTGAGAAATGTGGACCCATCGATAACCCTCAAAGAATCAATACCCAAAACTTTGTAATTCTTGTCAACCACTCTTCCAACTTGGCAACCTCCATGGTAATGCCAAATAGTCATCACAGTGTCAATGCAAAACTGCTTTAAATTAAACGCCGAAGTTATGTGCCTCGGCCTAAGATTAGTGGGAACGCTTAGCATTAGATCAAGCAAGCCATGTACGGTCGCGTCCGGGTACTTGAATTTGGAAAACGCCTTGGAGTTAATCACTTTGGTAATTGTGGTAATCCCTTCAACACATTTCTCTAGATCCTCTGGATCTTGATAGTAGTTGAATCTCACTGAAGGATTATCATTAGGGTTTGTGTTCCTAAGCTCCAAGTGACCTCTTGAGACCGGTCCAGCAACTTTCTGAAGGATTATACCAGCTTTTGTGGTCGCATTCAATAAAGGATCAAAGGATTTGAAAAAATCAGTGATGGACTGAGTCGAGAGTGGTGTGGATGTAGTAGGAATAGTAGTAGTACGGCTTGTCTCCATCTTAAACAATTGGAAGAAACACACACAAACAAAAAAATATATAGTTGTATGAATAAATAATAGTAAAAGTTGTAATAATTACGTTTAAATATGTTATACCTCGTTAAGATAATTCAAAACACCGTCGAAAAAATGACGAGTCCAACTATAAGAGAAGATTACGCCACTCGCTCCTTCGATGTAACTATCAAACTTTGTGATGGCAACGGCTTGTATTAGAGAAACTTCCACGGGCGAAGGAGAAGGAATAAAGATGGCATTCATCGGATTATCTCCCATTCCTTGTCCAACCATTGGATGATCTAAGACCACCGGGTTAATCCCGTGAGCCGCTAGATGAGCCATAGGACCGACGCCGCTCAGCATTAGGAGCTGCGGGCTCCCGATGGCACCCGCAGACAAAATCACCTCGTTCATTGCGTTTTTGGCTAGCTCTACCTTGTGTAACACTCCATTTGCGTCTTGAAATATCACTCCGTATGCTTTTGGCCTTGGCCTTCCTGTCCAAAACATAGTTTTTATATATCTTAAGTAGATATGCACATATAAACAACATATCATATACTTTTATCGATCTAAAGTGAAACAACTATTCTTTTTATTTCGTAAGCTTTTCATTTGTAACAAAAAAATTAAACCGTATCATAAATGGTTTTTTAATGTTTTGTTCTCATTTCTATAAAACTAATAAAACCCAAAAAAAGAAAAAAAGCCATTAACTATATGTAAACTAAACCGTAAACAAAATGTGTGAATTGATCGACCAATACCTTTGGTGGTGAAGAGGATCTTGTGAACAGAAGCGTGCAAATAGACAGCAACCGTGCTCGGATTAGCATACTCCAACAGATTCGCCGCGGTGTGTCTATGACCGGCACGGTCGAAGATTGTACCACCGACCTTGGTCCCAAAGATATGATCGTACGTGAAACCGTTGTAGGGAAACTCTCCGGCCTCCAAGAGCCCATCTTTAAACGCCGATTGCCATCCCAACATCGGCGGTTGAAACGCCACTTTCTTCTCGACCCACTCGTAAGCAGCTTCCACTTCATCGCTATTCCACTCTACCTCTTTCACGTACTCATCTCCCGCACGTGTGTAGAACCCCGCGTTTAGCACCGAGCCTCCACCGAGGACACGCGCACGTGTGTTGTAAACGCCGTCTTCGGAGACGAAAAGCTGAGACCACGATTTGGGTGATATGTTGGAGAGCGTGTTTGCAAAGTTTCCGATATCTGTTGCCGACGGGTTTTCGTAAGGCGAGCCTCCGCGTTCTAGGACTAAAACGCTAGCGTTTTGAGATAGCGTTGCGGCTAACGCGCAACCGGAGGTTCCTCCTCCGATGATTATGTAATCGAAGCGAGCGAACATTGGTGCTAATATTGCATCTTTCATAAAACTATAATATTCAGCTTAACGAAAAGAAAAAAAAAATCACTGAATTAGTACCAAAAAAGCCAAATGCTAATGAATATAATATTGTCACACATTAAATGAAACGTAAAGAAAAAAATAAATATTGTTTTACAAAAAAAAAAATATATATATATATAGTGTACCTTTATATGGAAAACACGAGCCATGGGAGATGAATATTACGATGATAATTATGCGAAATAGCCATAATATTTGAAAATCCATTATAGGGAAAGATTGTGCTTGATTTGCTCTTTATATTTAGATTAGAGCAAAAAAAGGAGTAGGTTTGATGGAGTTTATATAATAAGATGAAGGATGAGTCTCTTTTCGTTCTTAAGAGAGTGTAAGCTTTTATGGTTCACCAACACTTATTTATTGCTCTTAGGTTCATACAAAGATTTTAGGTCTTGATAATTTTTTTTATTTAATTAAAAGAAGGAATTTCCTTGTTTCTCGTACGCTCTGGTTACTAATGATTTGAATCTTTGCACTTATAACTTTTTCTTTCAATGTCACGAAAATACTAATGAGTTGATTAATATTAGATGAAAGTACTAACACAACAATTATATATAATCATATATGTTAATATGTTTATTCTTACACATGTAGAGATCTTACCGCAACAACCCATAAAGAAATATCAAGATGCATAAAAATTTAATCACCGCACAGAAAGATACTTCATATATATATATATATTGCATTTCTTTCCTAGCAATATACATTTAAGTTTGATAGTTGTTCAATGGGTTTTGTGCAAAAAAACCTGCAAACTAATTTTTTTTTGCAAATTAAAC
>OVBJ01002218.1:1357-19604 GCA_900406535.1 Noccaea bulbosa
ACACTGCAAGTATGTTCCTACAATGTGTGGAGGCATAGAGCTACCGATTCAGACTATTTCCCTCTTCTGTTTCTCTAGGATGATAGATTTGATGTTATTTAAAAGGAATATGAATCATATCACTCATGGTCCTCCTCATAGTCCCGTTGAGAACAGAATGCATGTATAGCTAAGTAAGAGTCCGTCTAGGTCCTCGCATACACTACAAGTATGTTCCTACAATGTGTGGAGGTATAGAGCTACAATTCAAACTCTTTTCCTCTTCTGTTTCTCTAGGATGATAGCTTTAATGTTCCTCAAAACGAATATGAATCATATCACTCATAGTCCACCTCATAGACCTGTTGAGAACCGAATGCATGTATGGCTAAGAACAGGTCCATCTAGATCATCACACACTACAAGTATGTTCCTACAATGTGTGGAGGCATAGAGCGACGATTCAGACTCCTTCCCTCTTTTGTTTATCTTGGATGGTAGCTTTGATGTTCCTCAAAAGGAATATGAATGATGTCACTCATGGTCCTCTTCATAGTTCCGTTGAGAACCGAATGCATGTATGGCTCAGAACAGGTCCGTCTAGATCATCACATACACTACAAGTATATTCCTGCAATGTGAGGAGGCATAGAGCGACAATTCAGACTCCTTCCCTCTTCTGTTTCTCTAGGATGATAGCTTTGATGTTCCTCAAAAGGAATATTAATCATGTCACTCATGCTCCTCCTCATAATCCCGTTGAGAACATAATGCATGTATGTCTAAGAACAGGTCGGTCTATATCATCACATACACTACAAGTATGTTCCTACAATGAGTGGAGGCGTAGAGCTACGATTCGGACTCTTTCCCTCTTCCGTTTCTCTAGGATGATAGCTTTGATGTTCCTCAAAAGGAATGTGAATCATATCACTCATGGTCCTAATCATAGTCCCGTTGAGAACCGAATGCATGTCTGGCTAAGTAAGGGTCCGTCTAGATCCTCATATACACTACCAATATGTTCCTACAATGTGTGGAGGTATAGAGCTACGATTCAGACTATTTCCCTCTTTTGTTTCTCTAGAATGACAGCTTTGATATTCCTCAAAAGGAATATGAATCATATTACTCATGGTCGTCCTCATAGTCCGATTGAGAACCGAATGCATGTATGGCTAAGAACAGGTCCGTCTAGATCATCACATACACTACAAGTATGTTCCTACAATGTGTGGAGGCATAGAGCTACGATTCGGACTCCTTCCCTCTTCTGTTTCTCTACGATGGTAGCTTCGATGTTCCTCAAAAGGAATATGAATCATGTCACTCATGGTCCTCCTCATAGTCCCGTTGAGAACCGAATGCATGTATGGCTAAGAACAGGTCTGTATAGATCATCACATACACTACAAGTATGTTTCTACAATGTGTGGAGGCATAGTGCTACGATTCAGACTCTTTCCCTCTTCCATTTCTCTAGGATGATAGCTTTGATGTTCCTCAAAAGGAATATGAATCATATCACTCAGCATCCTAATCATAGTCCCGTTGAGAACCCTACAAGTATGTTCCTACAATGTGTGGAGGCATAGAGCTACGATTCGGACTCCAAGAACTCTCATCTGCCACGTCAAAGCTCGGGACAACATTTTGTTATAAAGTTTAGAAATCATACCGGTTGAAAGTATAAACGAGAACAATTATTAAAGCCTATACACAGTACATTCACCAGAATTTCTATGGGAAATTGGAGGATTAATAATTAAGGAACTGGGTCCCATAATCTCACATGATTCTCTGAAAGTCATTTCCAGTCCATCTCTCAAAATTTGTATGCAATATAGGACTCCTCTTTTTTTTTTTTTTTTTTTTTTTTTTTTTNTTTTTTACAGAGTCCTTTTTGATGTAAAAGTGGACCACAAATTAAATGTGTGTCACTTAACTCTTCTACTATTCTAGTTTGGTTTTATTTAGACTCCTCTTGTCATTTTTCTGTTTTTCAAATAATAAATATATTGACTCCTCTTATATATATATATATGGATCCGAATTAATGGTTGATAAGACCCACGACAATGTGCTGACCGGTTTCATCACCAAGGGATTTGCATGTGATCATGGCGGTTTGACAGCATCATTGATTAGTCATAGTCTCTCTCTGGTTGTAGAACCCTGTCCCTAGGTCTAAATCATTCCCATATGAGTTTCATTTACGTTATTGCTTTTTTTTTTACTGCATTCTTTCAAGCTCATTTAAAAGTTGTGTACTTGTGCAAAATCCGGACCACTCGATCGAGTAAGTGCCCTAGCTTCACTCGATCGAGCTAGGCCTCTTTGGATTTTTGTTTTTTTATGTTCTGTCTTGCATCCATTTGTCGTCGGAAGCCCTAAACCCTAAAATTTAAAATTCATCGCAATTCCGTCGTAATTTTCCGATGGAATTGCGATGGAAGTCCGATAATTTTAAAATCCATCGAAATTTTAAAATCCATCGCAGTTCCGTCGGAAAATTACGATGGAATTGCGATGGAAATCCAAATATTTTTAAATCCATCGCAATTTCGTCGCAATTTTGCGATGGAATTGCGATGGAAGTCCGAAAATTTAAAAATCTTATCGCAATTCTAGAGCAAACTTGCGACGAAATCGCGATGGAAATCCTAAAATTTTAGAATCCGTCGCAAAAAGAATATGAACCACGTCACTCGTGGTCCTCCTCATAGTCTCGTTGAGAACCGAATGCATGTATGGCTAAGTAAGGGTCCGTCTAGATCCTCATATACACTACAAGTATGTTCATACAATGTGTGGAGGTGTAGACACTACAAGAAAACATGGTCATTGCGACGGAAATTTGCGATGGAATATTTCCATCGCAAATTTGCGAAGACTTTGCGACGGATTTGCGACGAGTTTGCGACGGAATAAGACTTCATCGCAAATCCGTTGCAAGTTTGCGATGGAAAGTAATCCATCGCAAATTTGCGACGAAATTGCGATGGAAAGTAATCCATCGCAAATTTGCGACGGAATTGCGATGGATGTTCGACTAAACATGAAGTCATCGCAATTCCGTCGCAAATTTGCAAAGATTTTATGATGGAAAAATATATTCGCAAATTTGCGACGGATTTGCGGTTAACAATTTCCATCGCAAAGTTTTCCGTCGCAAATCCATCGCAAAATTGCGACGGATTTGCGAGGAAAAGTGGTTGGCCGACATGCGACCGGTTAGGTACGCACGTGTTAAACGAACTTCACCTACCTATTTGCGATGAAATAGTGCCATCGCAATTCCATCGCAAGTTTGTCGCAAAGCAGTCGCAATTCCATCACAAATTCGGATCCGTGGCAAATCCGTTGCAATTCCATCGCAAATCCATCGCAATTCCGTAGCAAAAAAAAATTCTGATTCTATAAATGGCCGACGTGAGTTGAGTTTCAATTTCACACCAAAACACAAAACAAAGAGAAGAAGAGAGAAGAAGAAAAAAAAANAAAAAAAAAAAAGAGGAAAAAAAAGAAACACCAAAATGAGTTACGAAATATTTGAGTTACGAAGGTGGATGTACAATAAAAAAAAATCTAGATACCGACGAAGTGACGGAAGAGTTTTTTTAAGGATTACAAGGATTCTTTAACCAAGCACAAAACCAACCAGAGGCTTTGCAAACCGATAAAATATTTTGTCCCTGTTCAAAAAGTAAGAACAAAAAAATATCGCTGTTGATACTGCGAAAACACATGTATTTAATAGAGGATTTCTACCAAACTATTATGTGTGGTATTTTCATGGGGAAGGTCATTATAATACTACTCATCATCATGCGGGAAATAGTGGTTGGAGTCAAGGGGTTGAAGAACATAATTATAATGCTAGTTATGATTATGGTCATCCTGATATGTTGGGAAATGATATAGGGTATCAGCAAGGGAATAGGTTTCATGATATGGTTACAGATGCATTTCATGAAACTACAACTGTTTTTGCTGATAATCCTATAGAAGCAATTTTGGAAGAACCCAACATTGAAGCACAAAAATTTTATGATATGTTAGNAGCTGGACTATTTCAAAAGTATTTACTAGAAGATAATCTTTCTACTGGTAATTACTATGAAATACAGAAGTTGGTTGCGGGTCTTGGGTTGCCTTATGAAATGATTGATGTATGCATTGACAATTGCATGATTTTCTGGAAAGATGATGATAAGCTGCAGGAATGTCGATTTTGTGGGAAGCCGAGATACAAACCTACTACTGGAAGGAGGTGGGTCCCTTACCAACGTATGTTTTGGGGCCTTGAAAACCACAGATTCGTGTTTGCCGTGAAACTGCGTCGTTTTGTAGTTTTGTAGTTTTGGTCGCGGGGCAGTGTCGAGCGACACCTTGCTGGTGTCGATGGACACCGAACCTGTGGTGACGATCGACACAGGGGTGTCGACCGACACTAATGTTGTTGCATGAGTTGGTTGTTGTTTAGCATTACTGTTGCTGTTTGATGTTGTTGCTTGATGTATTGTCTAGTGTTGACGTACATGGCCTGTAGACGGGATGCTCTCCTCACTAAGTATTTATGATAATATTTACGCATCTCTATTCCAATGTGATGCAGGTAACAGGAATGTTCAACCGCGGAATGAGGCCGGGAGAGGATGAGGATGTTAGGATGGTTTGATATTTTAAGTTGTTGTTTTGCAAACCTGGTGTTTAGGTTGCTAATTTTATTATTATTTAATTGAATTCATTTGTTGAAGTGAATTAATTGATTTATTCAATTATTGATTTTCTTTTTGATAACTTCCGCAATTGTTATTTAGAAAAAAAAAAAACTTGGTTGTTTCAGTATCAAACACATTAAAGCTTATGATGTATTAACGAAAGATTTTGCTTAAACACGAATTATATATATATATATATATGTACAAATGTATTATTTATATATATAATCTTAATCATATTCATCCTTTAATAAGAATATACATTAATATATAGTTAGTCCGCATCCTCTAATTAGTCCGCATTTAAAATCCTATATCGTAAACTTTAGTTTTCCTCGCAATTCCATCACAAAATTGCGACGGAATTGCGATGAATTCTAAAATTTTAGGATTTCCATCGCAATTTCGTCGAAAGTTTGAGATGGAATTGCGATTAATTTTTAAATTTTCGGACTTCCATCGCAATTCCATCGCAAAATTGCGACGAAATTGCGATGGATTTTAAAATTTTAGGATTTTCATCGCAATTCCGTCGCAAGTTTGCGATGGAATTGCGATGGATTTTTCAATTATCGGACTTCCATTGCAATTCCATCGCAAAATTGCGACGGAATTACGACGGATTTTAAATTTTAGGGTTTAGGGCTTCCGATTTCGAAATAAAAAGTGTTTAAGATAATAAATTCGTATATTTATAACTGATAATTAAATTCTAAATGATCGACATTAATAACATATATTTCTCTTAAACTCCTTACGGTATCAAACTCATTAAATCTTATGATGTATTAACGAAAGATTTTGCTTAAACACGAATTATAATTATATACTTACAAATGTATTATTTATATATATAATCTTAATCATATTCATCCTTTAATAAGAATATACATTAATATATAGTCCGCATTTAAAATCCTAGATCCTAAACTTTAAAATTTTAGGATTTCCATCCCAATTCCGTCGAAAGTTTGCGATGAAATTGCGATGGAATTTTAAAATTTCGGACTTCCATCGCAATTCCATCTTAAGTTTGCGACGGAATTGCGATGGATTCTAAAATTGTAGGATTTCCATCGCAATTCCGTCGCAAGTTTGCGATGGAATTGCGATGGATTTTTCAATTATCGGACTTCCATTGCAATTCCATCGCAAAATTGCGACGGAATTACGACGGATTTTAAATTTTAGGGTTTAGGGCTTCCGATTTTGAAATAAAAAGTGTTTAGGATAATAAATTCATATATTTATAACTGATAATTGAATTCTAAATGATCGACATTAATAACATATATTTCTCTTAAACTCCTTACGGCATCAAACTCATTAAAGCTTATGACGAAAGATTTTGCGTAAACACGAATTATATATATACGTACCAATATATTATTTATGTATATATAATCTTAATCATATTCATCCTTTAATAAGAATATACATTAATATATACGTTCAAAATTGCGACGGAATTGCGATGAATTTTAAATTTTAGGGTTTAGGGCTTTCGACGACAAATGGATGCAAGACAGAACAAAAAAAGAAACAAAAAGCCAACGAGGCCTAGCTCGATCGAGTGAAGCAAAAGCACTTGCTCAATCGACTGGTCCGGATTTCACACAAGTACACAACTTTTAAACGAGCTTGAAAGAATGCAGTAAAAAAAAAGCACTAACGTAAATGAAACTAAGATGGGAATGATTTAGACCTAGAGACAAGGTTCTACAACCAGAGAGAGACTATGCCTAATCAATGATGCTATCAGACCGACATGATCACATTCAAATCCCTTGGAGATGAAACCGGTCAGCCCATTAGCGTGGGTCTTATCAACCATTAATTCAGATCCATATATATATAAGAGGAGTCAATATATTTATTATTTGAAAAACAGAAAAATGACAAGAGGAATCTAAGTAAAACAAAACTAGAATAGTAGAAGAGTTAAGTGACACACATTTAATTTGTGGTTCACTTTTACATCAAAAAAAACTCTGTAAAAAAAAAAAAAAAAAAAGGAGTCCTATATTGCATACAAATTTTGAGAGATGGACTGGAAATGACATTCAGAGAATCATGTGAGATTTTGGGACCCAGTTCCTTAATTATTAATCCTCCATTTCCCATAGATTTTGTGTATAGGCTTTAATAATTATTCTCGTTTATACTTTCAATCGGTATGATTACTAAACTTTATAACAAAATGTTGTCCCGAGCTTTGACGTGGCAGATGAGAGTTCTTGGAGTCCGAATCGTAGCTCTATGCCACCACACATTGTAGGAACATACTTGTAGGGTTCTCAACGGGACTATGATTAGGATGCTNATCTCAACGGGATTATCAGGAGGACCATGACTGACATGATTCATATTCCTTTTGAGGAACATCAAAGCTACTATCCTAGAGAAACGGAAGAGGGAAGGAGTCCGAATCGTAGCTCTCACTACAGGAAATACAGCCTATTTGCGACGGAAAATATGGTCGCAATTCCGTCGCAATACCCAATTTGCGACGGAATTGCGAGAAACACATTTCCGTCGCAAATCTTTCATCGCAATTACAGTTCCATCGCAAATCCGTCGCACATTTGCGAAGGAAAATTTCCATAGCAAAATTTGCGATTTACAAATCGATGGAAACAAGTTTGCGATGGATTATTTTCCGTCGCAAAGTTGCTAGGAATACGCTATGCGAAATTTCCATCGCGAACTTGCGATGGAAACGTGTCCATCGCGAACTTGCGACGGAAACTTTTCCATCGCAATATTTTTTTTTTTTTTTCGTATAAAATTAAATTATAATATTATAAAAATTTAATTTAAATTAAAATAAAATATGAAATATATTAAAATTAAATTCAAATATAATACAAAATCCGGGGAAAAAAAATTCAAACGAAAAAAGAAAAACAAACTAAATTGTTGGAGACCGTGTACCGCCCGATGACGGCTTTCCTCCGCTGGTTCCGCCCTGGACCCGCTCTTGGTGTGGATATAAACGGCTCATAATCTGCTTGAGCTTCGGATCCGTCGAGCCCAAGTAGTCAAACATCTCTTCAAACACCGCTACCTTCGACTTTGTTGCAGTCAATTCGGCACTCAACCGAGCATGCTCGTCGGGATCCTGGCACCCTGAAGCGGAACCGTGAAAAGAACCGCTCCTAACATCAAAATGGGATTGGAGAGAACCAATCCCCTGAATTTGCCATTTTCTACGAGGAGCGGTCTGAAAAAAAAAAGACAAAAATACTTAGTAAGTAAACAAATATAACTTAATATAGCTAATATAGATATGAATTGAAATAATTTGAAACAAAAATTTAAAAAATACTTACGTCCAGATAAACCTTGTTCCTCGTCATCAGAATTCTGAGCCATTTCTTGTAGCTTCGAAGTAACATCATTCTAAAGCTCCTCAGAATCTTCATCCATGAATGTCCCATCTGGGTTCCGCTTTGTTTGCGCCAGCAAATCCGGCTATGATTCCCCCTTTTCCTCGGCCTTCAAAATTAATTACAGACGGAAAATTAAAATAATAAAAATAAATAAAATAAATAATTTTTTTTAAAAAATTTGAAAATAAGAAAACTTACGAGCATTCGGCCTCGGGCTTTGTATGAAAGACGGTCAGATCGATGTGTAGAGTTGTTACTCGTCGCTCGAGTTAACTTGCTGTTGGCGCTCCTCGTCTGGTGATCAGGATCCAGCCAAAATGCTATTAAACTATCCCAGACGGTTTGGCTGAACCCGGAAGGCATGGCATTATCTCCTTTTTTAAGCCACGCCTGCTTCCACCGTGACACCATATCAGGCAACCGCTAGCAGACTTTCCTTTTGAACTGCGCGTAAACCGTCGCGGTAGTGCCAGCGTCCCAATGATACTTACGCTTCAACAAAAATAAAACAAAGAATAATAACATAATATTAGACAAAAAACAATGATAAATATTTTTAAACAGTAAATTAAACACATTAAAACTTACAGCGAAGGTACAGAACCGACGGTGGATGTCGTCCTCCTGTACATCTTTGCACCGACCATAAGCTTCTTTGTAATCTTTTTCAAAGATTTCTGTGACTGATGAAGCGACGGATGGATCATCATCGAACCTCCAAAAAAAAACAAGCATTAGAATTTAGATTAATAAAATGTAAAATATTAGGAAAACTAAAAATAATTAAAAAAAAAGAATATTTACCATAAAGTTCTCGGCGGACGATGTGGATGAAGATGAGGGAGCTGCTCATGACCAGGCTCACATAAAATGTCTCTAATAGTCGCAAACAATGCGTCTAAGTCGGTGGCGTACATCACTGGCTCCGGAAAATGTGGAGGTGCCTCGTGAGCGTGTGGAGATGGGGACCGTACCGAGTGCTCCGCCTGGTGCTCCACCCGCATAGAACCATGGGAGCTAGCAGCTCCATGGGTACCACCACCACGGGACAAAGCACCACGGCCACCACCCTGCAAAACACCACGGGAATGAGCATGGGAACCACCATGGGAAGCACTAGGGGAACAACCACCACCACGTGAACGAGAATGGTGTAGATGGCCTCCTCCATCGTCGACAAACTGACTGTAACTGTTTGGATTAGCCATCTGCCACAAAATCAAAATCAAACAAAATCAAAATCACTTCTCCACTTCCATTAGCAACCAAACAATTCTAAAACTAAACGATTAATGAAAATAACAAACACAAAATTCAAATTGCATTCCACTAAATTTAATTCAATTTGAACTCTTACAAATCACTACTAAATCATTCTAACTATTTTTAAAAATGCAATTCCAATCTAAACAAATAATGTTAACAATTTTTAAAAATGCAATTTCAATCTAAAAAATTAATTCTAACAATTCTTTAGTTTTTCACAATTTAAAAAAAAATAATTCTAACAATCTTAACTTTGTAACAATTTTTAACTCTTACAAATCATTACTAAAATCATTCTAACAATTATTTAAATTCTCCAATCTAAAATCTACAATTTTCTATTGTAAAACTAATCTAACAACTGATAAAATTAGATTAAATGAAAAAAATGGAGAGGAAAAAAGGTACATATAGTATTACCGGAATGGGCAGCTGAAACGACGGCGGCGGAGACAACGGCGGTGGAGACGGCGGCGCGGGATGAGAACTGCATCGGATCTGTGGCGGAAAGAGAGGTGAGGTGTAGAGCGCGATATTGGCGGGAGAACGGACAGGGAGGAGAGACGGCGGCCCAGAGAGACACAGAACCGTCAGGGCAACGGCGCGGCGGATCTGCGGGAACGGCGAGAGAGAGGAGAACGGCGGAGATGGCTAGAGAGAGGAGAACGGCTGTGGAAAGGGAGGAGAGATGATGAGACGGAGACGAACGGCGGCGAAAACGACGGTCGGAGATGGAAACGGCGAGAGGAGAGGAAACGGCGGCCAAGAAGGTCACGACCGCGCGGCGAAAAAGAAGTCGACGGCGAGGTGAAAAAGAAGTCGACGGCGAGGAGAGGAGAAGAAAAAGTCTCGCCGCGCGGAGAAAAGGAGGGGAGAAGAAGAAAAATGCGAGTTAGGGTTCTCGCGTAATATATATATAGATTTTATTCCATCGCCAATCCATCGCAAACTTGCGACGGACACATCAGTGAATTAGGGTTTCCTTTCCTTGTCATCGCAATTCCACCGCAATCTTGCGACGGAATTGCGATGGATATAGCTTTTTCATCGCAATTCCATCGCAACTTTGCGATGGAATTGTGATGGAAAACATAGTTTTAGGGTTCAGGGTTTAGAGATTTGACTACGGACTAATAAGGCTTGTAAATATTGAATATGAATGCTTATTAGTAGACAAATAATTTATGAATATATAAATCGAACATTCATACATATATATATATATATGGCGGTGTTTAAGCAAAATTGTTTGTAATGTTATATACCTCGTAAGCTTTAATGAGCTCGATACGTATGGAGTTCAAGAGAAACCTATTTTTATTTAGTAAAGACTTATACGGTTGACTTATACATTACAAAATAAGATTTCATTAGCCTTAAAACCTTCTTATTTGAGGAACGGATACCCTAAACCCTAAAACTGGAGAATCCATCGCAATTCCATCGCAATGTTCAGATTGATTTGCGATAGAAACCCAAATAATTTAGGTTCCATTGCAATACCATCGCAAGTTTGCGATGGATTTGCAATGGAAGTCCAAATAATTTACCTTCCATCGCAATTCCATCGCAATATTGCGATGGTTTTGCGATGGAAACCCAAAATTTTTATAGTTCATCGCAATTCCGTCACAAATTTTATGTCTCTTTTCTAGCCAGGTGACTGATCACGATCAAACGACCATCCTCCGTCTCTATCTCTGCGGAAACCTCCTCGGAATCCCCCTCCTCCTCTTCCACCACAAAACCCACGGCCACCACTCTGCTCTTCCCACGGTTTACATCCCCCTAAAGTGAAATACCGAGGGGGATGCACACCGTGGGAAGAGCAGAGTGGTGGTAGTGGGTTTGGTGGTGGAAGAAGAGGAGGGGGATTCCGAGGAGGTTTCCGCGGAGGTAGAGATGGAGGACTGTCATTTGATACAAATTGTTTTACGTCAGAAATACAAATTCATCACAATTTAAAATACAAACAACTTAGAAAACATGCAAATAAAAACCTTAAAATTAATCAAAGTCATTTTCATCATTATTTTCAGATACGTAAGAGTTTTCACTGTGCTCCCATTCTTCTTCATCAGTCGGAGGCTCCTCGAACTCATCGGACTCGCCATCTTCAGTTGAATCGTCAATGATGTCTTCTACTTCTCTGTTGTCGGGATCAACGTGCAAGATATTTTCAGTGGATTCAATCGGATTTGATACTTCTGCAACTCTGTCATGATGCATAGCCACATCATCGTCTAAGCCAAATACATAACCTCTTGGATTGACCTTTATGACCGATAACCAAGTCTCCCGTTTTTGCCTAACTCGAGGATAAGGAATGAAACACACTTGCTCTGCCTGCGATGCAAGGATGAAGGGTTCGAACTTGGAATATTTCCGGTTTGCATTTACATCGGTGACACCTACCGTCTGGTTTCTGCGAACTCCTCGAGCAAGTGTCGGATCATACCAATCACATTTAAACATAACACATTTTAAGTTGATAACTCCTAGAGAGACTCCTATATTTCAGAGTGGGATCCGACCGGTGGCGATTCCCGAGGCGATGCCAACAGGAACGATCCTTGAATCGACGAGCCGAGCCCCGGAGGACCCTGCTGAAGTCGAAGAGCCGCCGGCCAGGGTTGAGAGTTTGATCGAGAAGGCTTCAGCTGATATCCCAGAAGCATCGAGCCGAGTCCCTGAAATTCCTGGCAAGCCTGACGAGCCGAGCACAAGGCTGGAGAGTGATGCCAAGAAGGTTGTGCCTGACTTTCAGGAATCGTCGAACCAGGCTTCCCACTGAATTCCATGTTTTTATACGCTGCCTTGATGGCTTCTCTTTTCTTTTCTTTTTTTTATTTAACTTCGTTTGTATTTAGCGCCTGGACGGCTTTATCCGCAGACTCGTATTAATTGAACAGTAATTTAAGCGATTAATTTGGTTTTAATTTGGTTCGACGAGATAATGTTATCGGATTTGACTTATTTCAATTTTCGCGAGCTGAAACAGCGATGGATTAGATAGCCAATGTTGCTGCGAAGCATTTAGTATATTGGGCTTATATCAACTTACTCCAGTTTTTGTCGTGTCCTCATCTATTAGTGATTAATGGATCGGAATAATGACGATCGAATAACAAACCAATGTAATGTTGCTGCGAAGCGTTTCAGATATTGGGTTTCTGATCAATTCGTTCCAGTTTTTGCTGTGTCCTCATCTATTAGTAATTAAAGGGTCATAACGAATGATGACTGATCATATTTATATAGCGCGCGTGATGTTGAATTAGGACAAGATGTCTAAGAACGAATGTTGTGGCCAACAACATTAGGAATGGTTAAACTGATGTGAGGACTGTTGAATTTTATTTCATTGTGTTAGTGGCGAACCGCGTTACAAGATATTCATTTGTTTTAACGGCGTACCGTATTACAAAGAGAAAGATGCGTTAACGGCGAACCGTGTTGCAAAAGAAGATGAATAATCATGTTCGTTTGTTTTAACGGCGTACTGTATTACAAAGAGAAAGATGCGTTAACGGCGAACCGTGTTGCAAAAGAAGATGAATAATCATGTTCGTTTGTGTTAAAGGCGAACCGTATTACAAAGAGAAAGATGCGTTAACGGCGAACCGTGTTGCCAAAAGGGAGTATATGTACATGTACCCCACCCCCCCCCTCTTTTTGGAGAGGGGGCAACTGAATACACCCGAAAGTGAATTGCCTATGTACCCCTCGCGGGGATCAAGTCGTGCGTAGTTCTAGGTGATGGCGCCTCGCGCCTCAGTGGTAATATTTCTTGAGGTGTATCACGTTCCATGGCTTCGGTATCGCCTCACCGGCCATGTTTTCGAGTCGATAAGCCCCCGGGCAAACTGTTTAGGTGATTTTGTATGGACCTTCCCAGTTCGCACCCAGCTTTCCGGCGTTTCGTTCCGCGGTGTTTTGGAACACCATTCTGAGGACCAGGTCTCCTGCTCTGAATCTCCTGGCTCGGACATTGGAGTTGTAATATTTCGCCGCGGATTGCTGATAATTTTGGATTCTGATAAGTGCTTGGTCGCGTCGTTCGTTGATCAAATCCAGCTCGTCTAGCATCATAATGTGGTTGTGGCCCGCCTGTTCCGGTAATAGCCATCGGCGTACCCCAGGCAAATGCACTTCGGGGGGAATGACGCACTCCATTCCGTAAACAAGTGCGAATGTATTTCTCCCGTGGCTCGCCTTGGAGTTGTTCGATGTGACCAGAGCACTCCTTTTAGCTCGTCTGCCCAACGGATTGGCTTGGGCTGTGGAGAATTGTCCTTAGAGGCATTGCTGTTAGGACGACGATCGAATGGGACTGGAAATAGGGTCGTAACTTCCGAGCCGATACTATAATTGCAAGAGCGAGTTTCTCCGTCTGGGGATACCTCGTTTCTGCGTCCGTCAGGCTTTGGCTTATGTAAAAAATCGGTTTCGGAGTCCCTCGATCTTCTCTTATTAAGACCCCGCTAACCGCTGTCACCGATACCTCGATATATAGGTACAATGGTTTGCCTTATTCTGGTTTTACCAGTATTGGGGGACTCGCCAGATATGACTTCAGCTCGCGGAAAGCTTCTTCACACTTCGGCGTCCATTCGAATTTCTTGTTCCCTCGCAAGGTATCGTTGAAAGGGAGACATTTATCCGTGGATCGTGAAATGAAACGATTGAGCGCGGCGATGCGTCCGGTTAGTTGCTGNCGCGGCAATGCGTCCGGTTAGTTGCTGTATTTCCTTCTACGTTTCTGGTGACTTCATTTTGATCAGAGCCTGAATTTGCCTTGGGTTTGCTTCGATGCCTCTATGGGTAACCAGATAGCCCAAGAATTCTCCGGATGTTACAGCGAACCGACACTTAGTTGGATTTAGTTTCATATTGTACGAATTCAGCTGTTCGAAACAGTCGCGGAGATGCGCCACGTGTTCCTCCTTTTTCAGGGACTTAACCAGCATATCGTCAATGTAGACTTCCATCGTCTTTCCGAGCTGCGAGGCAAACATCTTGTTCACGAGCCGTTGGTATGTTGCTCCGGCGTTCTTAAGTCCGAACGGCATGACCTTGTAGCAATAGATGCCTCGCTCCGTTTGAAAGGCTGTCTTCTCTCTGTCGTCGGGGTGCATCCGGATCTGGTTATAGCCCAAAAAGGCATCCACAAAAGTTAGCAGTTCGTTTCCTGCGGTTGCTTCTACGAGTCTGTCGATATGGGGGAGCGGGAAACTATCTTTCGGACATGCCTTGTTCAGATCCGTAAAATCTATGCAAACTCGCCATTTTCCGTTTTTCTTCTTCACTACTACTGGGTTAGCAAGCCATTCTGGGTATTTTGCTTCAGCGATCGAACCTACTTTCAGGAGATGTTATACTTCATCATTTACTGCCTTTAATCGTTTGTGTCCTAATTTTCTTCGCTTTTGTTTCACCGGTTTGAACGTCGCGTCGACATTCAGCTCGTGGCAGATGATGTTGATGTCTATTTCTGCCATATCCTCGGCAGTCCAAGCGAAGGCGTCGTTGTTTTCTTTCAAAAAGGAGACCAACTCTTCTTTTATTGCCTCGTCCAGGTTCGCCCCGATCTCCACACACCTTTCTGGATTCTGCTCATCTATGCAAACAGATATTACCGCTCTGCTGCTTGGTTCTTCAACGACGACTTCCTTTTCTTTGGCCGGCTTCCTTTTGGTCGGCTCGATTTCGCCGCTGATCTGTAATTGCTATAAGAGATTGGCGAGGCCGTTTGCCGATTCTCTGCCTATCTTGACCTTCTTCCGGTTCTCCTCGGGGATTAATTCGGGTGGTGGATTTCGAAGCTTATGCTCTGTCATGAAACAGACCCTTGATTCTTTCTGCGAACCGAGAATGGTCTTGACTCCTGTTGGAGTAGGAAACTTGAGGCACAGATGGTAGGTAGACGGAACCGCTCGCATCGAATTTATACATGGGGTGCCCATGATGATATTGTAGATTGGTGGATTGTCCGAGACGGAAAAGTTCACCATCTTTGTAATTCCCCCAGCTTCGACTGGAAGTACGATATTTCCCATAGACATTGTCGTCTCGCCTCCGAACCCGGTTAACGGCTTTGGCGTCATTTTCAAGTTATCCATATCGATCCCCATTTTTTACAGCGTGCTCCTGTAGATTATGTCAACTGTGCTCCCCGTATCGATTAGGACCCGAGCTATATCGAAATTACCGACGGCGAGCATAATTACGAGTGGGTCGTCATGTGGCTTGTCGATCCCGATGACTTCGTTTTCGGTGAAGGTGATCTCGATGTTCGGGATTTTGGGTGGCTCGTACCAGTTAACCGCTGCTTCGGCTCGTCGCTGAAGAGCTTTAATTGACGTCACCGTGTCCGGGCAATACTGCTAACCGCCTAGTATGAGATAGATCTTTTGCCGCGATCCGGACGGACCGTCCGAATCATCCCGTCTACCGCGCTTTTGCTGTTGGTCGGTTGGTCGATCTGATGGTTCTGGCTTTTCTCGTGGCTGGGGGTGTTCTAGGTCTTCTAGTTTCAGATCGCCTTTCAGCTCGCCACTCAGTAGTTTCTTCACGAGCTCGGCTCCCAAATGGCGACATCTCTCGGTTGTGTGACCATAGCACTGGTGAAAGTCGCAGTAAGCTTTATCATCATAGCTTGCAGAGTTCTGGTTCCTCGTCCAGACGTAATTTTTCGGTGGTCTTCCTCTTCCCGCGCCTGGTCGGTTTGCGCCAGTCATCTGTTGGCCCGAGCCAACCTGATAGTTATGTGCCCCGGTGAGATTAGGTCCTTCGTGGTGAATGTAACCATTTCTTCCGCGCCGATGGTTTGGATGCTGGTCGCTGGTTCTCTGTTGCTGAAGCGTCGATGGGTTAGACGGCGGTTTGATGGTTGCTTTGGATGATGCTTGCAATGCAGTCAGCACCTTCATATCTTCCTCCTCGGTTGCGAACACCACAGATCGATGAATGGCGTCAGAGATTGATTTGGGTTTGTTGAGTGCGAGCTCTTTCTGGAAATCCGAGGATAGCTGTAACCCTTTCTTGAGAGAATCGATGGCGATCTCATCGTTGACTGTTCCCGCCTTCGACATTGTCGTCTTGAAACGTTCCATGAAGCTGCGAAGCGATTCACCCTCACCCTGGCGCATGTTCCACAGATTGACCACCGTTGCCGATTTCTCAATGAACATGGAATATTGTTTAAGAAAGAGAGCCGTTAACTGTTGGAAGTTATGAACCGAGTTCGGCTCGAGGTTTAAGAACCACTCTAGGACTGCACCCTTCAAGTATTCGGCGAACAGTAGGCAGAATCCGGCGTCTTTTTCCTCTGCATTCCGAAATGAGGCTCGGCTCAGAGCGACCCAAAACGCATTGATATGATCTTTAGGATTTGTCGAACCATCGTACTTCTGGATGCTCAGCTTCCCCGGGTCCGTCATCCTGGTGTTGATTATTTCCGTTGAGAAGGACGTCTGTTCCGAATCTTCACAAATCTGAGCGATTTCTGGAGCCGAGCTGAGTGCTCTGTAGATCTGTGATCGGAGTAACTTGGCTTCGTTATCCGCTTTTTCTAATCGAGCCTGAATCTCGGCTAGTTCGTCTTGGCTCGAAGTTTGCTGTTGGTTTCGACTGTTTCTTCTAAAGGTTTCCGTGCCAATAGATGGCTGACCCGTTGGCATCGGCGCATGCTTCTCCAATAAGAGGTGCTTGATAGCCTTAGCAAGTGTTCCGGTGAGGTCCGTGGCTAGCGAACCGTTCACTCCCTGTTCAGTTGTGTCGGCCTCCCGATTTTGGTTTCCAGATGGGTTATCCGGGGTTGGCACCCTCTGATTCAGCAGCACTTTTTGCAGGATTTCAGCTAACTTTTCCGGGGCGATGTCATTAGGAATTGGATCTTCCAGATCGATATGAATCGGCTTGGTTGGTGGAGCACCTTTCGCCTTTCGGCTTTGCTTCTTCTTTTAAAGGCGTGGTGGCGAATCGTCTGACTCGGATTCCGTTTCGTCTCGCTCCGGAGTTTTTTCTACATCTTTGTCTTCTCCTCCCTCTGCTTCGTCAACCAGGGAGTCAAAGGCTAGATTCCTTGGGTTAGAGTTTTTGCGTCGCGCGGCGCCTCGCGCTTCTTTCTCCCTAAGTTGGGCTCGCAAGGTTTCGAGCTCTTGCGTTAGCGTACTATTCAAGGTTTCCTGCTCTTCAGTTCGCTTCTGAAGGGCTGCGATCATCTCTGCCTCCGTTTGGCTCGCTGTCCCGTTTTCCCTGTCTTGTAGGGTAGTCGAGCCGTTTCCGGTCTGGTCTCCGTGAGTGGACATTTTTCTCGAACTGTCTTAGTGTCTGAATTCAGTAAACCCCCTCCTTCTAGCGCCAAATTGTGCGAGCCGAATTTGCACAATAGTTCTCGGTTCGTTTTTTGAGACGAGCCGTGAATTCACTGAATAAAGACAGAGTTCGATCCAAATGATGGTTATTNCGAGTTCGATCCAAATGATGGTTATATTATTAGCTGTTTCGAGAGCTACAAAGTTTATGGCGTATTCCTTTTTTTCTGTGTCGCCAAATAATGACTATCGGTTCCTATTTATAAGAGAATAGGAACCGACTTCTACAACCGACTTCTATACGAAATGTAAACTTTCCTTTTCTGCTCGCGCCGACTTCAGCTAAGGTAAACTTCAGTTGTGGGCTTTCTTTGATGGGCCTCAGCTCGAGTTGGTTCGTCGGACATTGGCTCGGCCCATCAGGACAAGTCGGTATGGTTCGGCCCGGTTTTTCTCCCTTATTTCTCTAGTCTGGATGATGGATGTTGTTGGGTGAAATCCGACCCCAACACCACCATCATTTTTGACATATAAATATATTATCAAAAATGAGTTCCAACAATCCCCC
>OVBJ01002219.1:0-19596 GCA_900406535.1 Noccaea bulbosa
TGTCGACGTAAATCGTCGATGGAAAACGTCTGTTTTGTTGTAGTGACATATATAAAAAGTCCGATGTGATGCACATTTAAAAAAAAACGTGTCGATTATTAATGGTTGATGTACCAACTAAAGATGGATAAAACATCAGACTATCAAGGTCACAAAACAAAAAGATGGATAAAACATTAGAGGTCGCCAACTCATACCCATAAAAATCGACACATTTGAAGTTGTAAATATAAGTTTTTTTTTATGTATGTGGACTCAAAACATAATCAATACATCAAAAAAAATCTTATATTTTGGGATAGAGGAAATATAACAAAAGAATTGTTGAATCAAACTCAGTTGGCAAAATGGGTCCACTCTTATTTATTTTATTTTTTCCGCTACACTTTTCATATTGATCAATTTGTTTTCACCATTCATCAATCCTATTCGATTAGACACGATAGCTTTTCAGTGTCGGTTCAACGATGATCTCAAGAGATACGTTTGGACCTGAACATCTGGACTCCAAAATAAGATTCGACGACATAAGTTGACTTATAGTCAACTCTTAATGGTACACTCTAAAGCCAGTAGGAATTATGATAATTATGGTTTTTGGGATTAAAATGAGCATAGACAATAAATTTAACGTATTTCATTTTTAATTTTTGTTTGCCACTCCATACACCAAACTGAATAAAATCCGGAAAATAACATGTATATATCGATGTGTGAAACTGTGAATGAATAAAAATAATTTAATGCTAGCCCTCAGCTAAACTATTCAATCAGTAAATTATGAGAAACCCATTTATTTAGGATGCAAATGGATGCATTTATAGAAAAACAGAATTTAATGGAATTAGATATTCCTCTAAAATTTCATCATTTGCAGTAAAAATTAGTGAAAAACAATTCTACCTATTATGCTGGAAATAACTAAATTTATTCACAATTCTACTGAAAATTGTTCTTCTATATTGAAGAGGAATGAGTAAAATAATTTTTTTTTCTCATCTCTATTCCGCAAATTTACATCCCACTAACATTATTCCACTAACTTTTTATGTCATCCATTTGCGCCCTTAAACTTCTAAGATACGGTGAAAAATAGGTAATTATTAAATTTTTTTTTTTGTAATTTCCATGTTAATTAGGTTTATTGGTTATAAACTTATAATTGGAGATTAGTTCTTATGAGTAGCATCATTTCAGTAAACTCGTCTATGGCGTTAGGCATTAGCAGTGAATTAGTTTCGAACTGTGTGAGTTTAATGTAGGATTGTTGCTAGCAGCCTTCTCTTTCGTTTGCTCTGTTTCCGGTGTATCGCTGTGCTCCGCCTGGGTTCTGGTTCTAATCCGGTTCGATCTTTCACCCTTTGTCTATGGAGTTTGGTGTTATCTGTATTGGTTCGTATTCGCTCCTTGCCACTATCTTCTGTCTGATCGAGAGCTCAATTTCCTTACGCTTCCACCTGTTGCCAGTTAAGAACCTTTGGAAAGGTTGTGAAGGGAGGTTTTTTGAGTTGAAAGGTAGTCAGTGTTTAGGGAGGCTGCTAGCCGTAGTTTCACAGAGTGCTTTTGTGGTGAGGTTGCGAGTTCTCTGAAGCTTTCCTGAAAGTTTGAAGCTTGTCTTAGCTTCTGCAAGAGTGGGGATTGGTGGTATTCTTCTTCTTGGTTAAAATTCTTCTTGCCTTTTTCTTCTTCTTCATAGATCCGTGGTTTAGTTTGCTTCTTGTTGGTTTGTTTGGTTTTCTCTTAGTCTTTTTTTATGGGCATAATCTTTGGTGTATCTCATTTTCCACTGGTTTATCTTCCGGAGATAGTTTTTATCGTGTGGCTTAGTATTTTATCCATATATTCTACTTTTGTATTAATCTACCTTGTTTTATCACTTTTACCAGATGAAAAAAAAAAAAAAAAAAAAAAAATTTTACTCGATTTGAAAGAAAAAAAAAAAAGGGTCAATGAGTTTATTTTGTTCAAAATAAGTTTATTTTTCAATGTCATATTGTTCAAGTGTATACTGTTTAGTATTCCCCGAAAACGTCAACGAGGATGTTGGTTCCCTAAAGAAGAGACCTTCACTTTTACTGAAAAAAATATCTCTAATGTGACACATTCATTACTCATTAGTATGTAAAAAGCTGTTCTTTGTGAATATATATAATTGTGAAAAAGGAATAATTGTTTTACTTTAGATAACAATTTATACTCTATGGTAGCAGACTAGCAGTGCATCAAATACGAATGGATTGGCCAAGTAAAAAACTATTAATGAATTTACCTCATGTTCATAGTTTTTTTAAGAAAAAAAATTTGTTCCATCCAAAACGAGACGCGGCGATGACATTGTAGCTTAGAACCAAAAGCTTGAAAAGAAAAAGAAGAAACAAAACATAGGAATAATAAGAAACACATGTGAAGCAGTAATGTACGATCATTGTAATTCCCAATTACCGATGGAAGAACTTGAACCAAGTGCAGTTCATAGTTTTTTCCGTCAACAAAGAACGACGACATACTTTTAATTGAAATACGTTCGATCTAAACTCATAAATTTTAGCCTTCGATAAAAAGTAACTAGGGGAACTTTTTAGTTTTCATTATTAAAATATGAATCTTATATGTATATTATAATCTTATAGGGATACCGTATGAAAAGTGTACTCTTTTTACTTTTACTTTGAGCCGTAAAGGTTTAATTCTTTTCTGTTTAATTGAATCAAATCGTCTATATGCTACGGCTATAAAGTATTTATATCTCGTTCACCTTCTAGATGCATTATATTATATTGTTTGGTTTTATTGGTTAATGGTTCTGTTTTTTTTTGGTAATCTTAATGGTTCATTTTTATTGCATGAAAGTATTAAATTGTTTTATCAAAAAAAAAAAAAAAAAAGGTATGAAATTGTACAAAGAATATTTAGTTTGAAAATCTGGTCGGATTATAGTCTGATAGAGAACGAAGATCGAATCTGGATCCTCGGAGACGACAATCACGCCGTTGCCGCATATGTTTGTGATTAAGGATCTGGTGGTGGACATGACGAATTTTTATAATCAGTAGAGTATCGAGCCTGTGGCTGAAGAGGAAGAATCCAGCGTCTGTTCCTGGGAAGGAGATTTTGCAGAGCAAGAAGGATAGAGCTAAGCTTGATAGAATGTATAAATGCATTCTCTGCGCTTGCTGTAGCACATCTTGCCCTAGCTATTGGTTGAATCCTGAGTCTTATCTTGGCCCAGCCGCTTTGCTTCATGCCAACAGGTGGATAAGCGATAGCCGATGTGAGTACACTAATGAAAGACTAGCTCGAAGCCATTAACGACGAATTCAAGCTGTACCGATGCCACACAATCTTGAACTGTGCTCGTGCATGTCCAAACAGATATCACACATCAAGCAGCTTCAGCAATCCGGTTGAACAAACAACTCAATCACGCAGAAACCCAAACCAGTTACTCATTTGCCAATTGATCTTTGAAGTTAAATAATCTGCAAGAAACTCTGATATTAGAGTCAATTCTTATATTTCTGTTACAAATATCAGAAACAGATGATTTTGTGGTAAATCTTGCTGAAATTTATTGCCACTAATAATCTGAATGTTTTGAAAAAAAAAAAAAAAAAAAATTATCAAATAGAACTTGAGTATAGCGTACATTAACCAAATTTTGAGTGGTAGAAATTCAAGTTCTACCTTAAATTTAAAACTATTATTCCTTCTTTTTTTTTCTAACTGCAACCAGTTTATTCGTAATGATACTTGGTTAAATGATGTTTTAGCTGTTTGGTAATATTACTATATATTTTACGATCCACTTTTTTGTTTGGAACCAGAAAGCATAACGGATAAATACTTTTCCGAGTAAATCAGCTTATATTTTAAATTTAAGTTTATATTTTAAATTTAAATTTTTTTATTTTTATTTTATAAAGATGTTATTTTTGGTCCATATCTATACAGATATTCAACCCCCAACAAAAAAAAAAAAGAGAGAAGACAGACATTTTGAACGGAATTACTTTATAAACGTGAATTGTGCGTATGACTTGACTATTCAAAGAACACAAAAGGTACCCGAAAAGAAAAACAAAAATATTCCAATCAGTGATAGATCTTCAAAGGAAATATTCTCATTCGCGCCAATATTTGGTGGAGAAAAAGTAAAAGTTAAAAATATTCTATACATTTATTTTTGTTGATGTTCCCTTACAAACAAAATAATATCAGTATTCAGTACAAAAATGTCTGGCAGATATAATCTTGTAGAAGATAAGTAGTTGTCAGTAGTTGTCGAAATCTCATAGGGCAATGGCTTAAGCGTGTGAGAAGTTGACACCTAGCCCATCCACATCTATCATCGATGTAGGTTCACAAAGGTCATCATTTTTTTTCTTATGTGAATCATATAAACTGCTAAAGTTTGGCTATACGTGAGCGATTTTGTATCAACTACAATTCAGCGATTTTGTATCAACTACAATTCACGCACACTATAGAATTTGTATCCAAGTGATATATAACACGGAATATTGACACTAATGCAAACCATTAGATTACAAGTCTCAGTTAAAAGTTAAAACTGATCTGATACTTTGATAAGAACCAAAGAGTAGCTCCAACAATTCAGCTACAACTTATTATAATACTTTATTTAATATGTCGGATGGGTTCAGTACATATATTGGCTAGTTATAATTGTTTCTAACTGTCAAAAATAAGAAAAAAAAAACATTTACTCGATTATAAAATTTTGCAGAATATTTCTTCGAGAAACATGCTCACGCAATAACAGCAAATTTTATGGAGAATGAAGATGGCATATAGATTTGCTAATAGATGGTAATCTCCAAGATACTATGGAAAAGTGGAAACGTAATAATGTTTTCTACATTAAAAAGAAAAATAATGGGATAGAGAAAGTGATGAAAGGTGAAGTATGTGGTGAAAATTAAGGGTTCCTTCTTCTCATTTGTCTCTTTCAACCTTTATGATGCAAAGCGACCTTTCTTTTATTTTCTCCTTTATTGTTATCGTTAGTGTCACTTTCATAATATTAATTTCATAAAGTCGTATGATCGTATCCATTGTTTTATTTTGCTTCGACAGGACCGACACCGATATTTCCTATATCTTTCGGTAATAAATGTTATTGGATTCCTTTTTCAGAATATTACATCATTGTATTTTTTCCCGTTTACATAATACAATAATAAAAGTAAAATGATAAAAGTTATGGTCGAGGTTGGGAATGAACGATACGGTCGACCTAGACGTTCCCATCCTCTTAAGGTCGATATAGAACTTCTACCATCGCTACTCTACTTTCATAATGAGGTCATAAATGAACTAAATCGTGACAACAAGATTGTCCGACATATTTTAAATGAATAGAATTATATAATCTTCTTTTTATTTATAAGACAATGGAATACACTTTATTTAATTTTTTATAATACCGTATGTTCTTAACAAAAAAGAGATGGCTTACCACAACAACTGATTACTGATCTTTATATAAAGAACACCAAACATGTAAGACGCCAAAATTATTGACCTGGAGGCTGGCTGGAGATGATATGTTATCAAAGAGGTGCACAAACTTACTCAAATTCTTTACTTTAAACTGTATAACTTTTTTTTTTTTTTTGCTTTACCAAAGATTAACCCTAGCTACTGTAACTTAACGTTAACATTATGGTGGTTCAATTATCGAAAACTAAAATAATAGTATAGACTAATTATGGTAGTAATAGTATAACTGATATCCAAGCAGTAACAACACTTCTTTTTTTGTTAAACAGTAACAACACTTTAAACCTAGTAAAAGTTAAAACTAGGTTTTAAATATATAGATTAATTACAACTTTCGATCTGATCGTATCTATTTTCAAGATAGTCACATCGTAGAGTATATTTGTATAACGAGATATTTTCCCGAGAGTATTTTTAGAACACATATAATATGTGGTTAAAAATTCTCTTTAAGAAAATATCATTTTGAAGAAAATATAATATGGACTTGTAGAGAAAGAGGGGCAAACTCGTCTCACTTGTTTGGGCTTTCGCTTTGTATATTGTGAACATCACCTTTGATTTCAAAAAAAAACTTCAGTTGAAAAGAGAGAGAGAGGGGCAAACAAAAGAAAGAAGAAGAATGATGTAAAGAGAAGCAACAAAGAATCTGAGTATCTTCGACCACCACACCACCTGTGTTCCTGTTTCGATTCCAAACTCTCACTTTCCATGCCCCACCTCGTGTCTGGGTCCCACTTTTGTGCTCCTCCTCTCTGGGTCCCACCATTGTGTCCACTCAGCCCAACACTGTGTATCCTCCTCCTCCTCCTTCTCCTTTCTCCTTCCATAAATAAATTAAATTTCCCACGCTAGATTTTCTTATTACCAAATCCCCTGAAAATGGCAATATAGACTTCCTTTAAGACTTTCTTTAAAAAAAAAAAAAAAAAGAAAACATCGCATTTAATTTGTTATTTTCTTCGGTACAAGAGAGTTTGAATTTTTTTTTTTTCTTCGTTTCGTGCATCTTATTTATGGTCGCCGGCGATGCCAACTGCTGTGAACGTAGCGAAGCAATGCTTAACGGCGGAAGCAGCCTACGCGCTAGAAGAAGCTACAAACGTGGCGCGTCGACGTGGACACTCTCAAACGACGTCACTTCACGCCGTTTCCGCTTTACTCTCTCTCCCAACCTCCGTCTTACGCGACGCTTGCGCTCGCGTCCGAAACACTGCTTACTCTCCTCGTCTCCAGTTCAAGGCTCTCGATCTCTGCCTCAGCGTTTCCTTGGATCGGATCCAATCGGGTCAAACCGGATCCGATGATCCGCCTGTCTCCAACTCTCTCATGGCCGCGATCAAACGGTCTCAGGCTCACCAGCGCCGTCTCCCGGAGAATTTCAGGCTGTATCAAGAGATGTCTCAGAATCAGAATTCGAATTCACTCTCTTGCGTGAAAGTGGAGCTACGTCAGCTGATTCTCTCGATTCTGGATGATCCGGTTGTGAGCCGGGTTTTCGGTGAAGCGGGTTTCCGGAGCTCCGAGTTAAAGCTCTCGATTATCCGACCAATCCCTCACCTTCTCCGATACTCGTCTCCTCGTGGGCAACAACAGCCTCTGTTCCTCTGCAACGTAACCGGGAATTATCCCGAACCGGATTTGAATCCACCGGTTCGGTGGGGCTTTAGCGTCCCGAACCGGAATCTAGCCGTAGATTCGGATCATCGGAGGATCAGCGCGGTTTTCACGAGGGAAAAAGGGAGGAATCCTCTGCTTGTGGGTGTATCGGCTTACGGTGTACTAACCAATTTCTTAATTTCGCTGGAAAACCGAACCGACGCGACTCTACCGGCGAAACTCCACGGTTTAACCGCCGCTAACATCGGCTCTGAAATTTCCGACCAGATCCTCGTCAAATTCGATAAAACATACACCGACACAAGATTTCGCGATTTGGGGAAGCTGGCTGAGCAAAGCTCTGGACCTGGATTAGTGTTGAATTATGGAGATCTGAGAGTGTTCACCGACGGCGAGGGTAACGGATCGGCGGCGAATTACATCGTGAGTCGGGTTTCGGAGCTGTTGCGGAGACACGGGAGGAGGGTTTGGTTGATCGGTGCGACGGCGAGCAACGAGGTATACGAGAAGATGGTGAGGAAGTTTCCGAGTGTGGAGAAGGATTGGGATTTGCAGTTACTCGCCATCACTTCTCTTAAGCCTTGTTTGCCTCACCACAAGTCCAGGTTACTTTCATTATCTCCAGCGCGTTTAGATTGTATAACGTTTTGATCGCTTTTTCCTATCACACGATTTGGATTCGCGCGGGATTTTGTATGTTTTTGTTTACAATCATGAATTCAATTGCATTTAACTTTAAGCAATTCTTACATATAAACTACACTTACTTCGCGCATTTATTACTGTACTTCTACATCTAAACTTTGTGGAATTTTGTTAATTTGTTCAATTTTGTGTTTGTAATGTACATCATTTGTTAAGAAATATATCTTTAAAATAAAAAATAAAAAAATTGTTTGGCATTTTTTAACTTCTTTTGCGTTTTAAAGTTTGCTTATATAATTTCTGAATGATGTTTGAGATAAGCACTAAGGCCTTGGTTTTTGTATGAGAAACACAATTGTTTAACATGTAAATATAAAAACAATAGCGTAATTTTTAAAACAAAGAGTCATTTGAATGTAGAAACAGAGCACTGATGTCCAATTTGACTTCTAGATTCCTCTCTTGGACGAACTTTATGAGTGTATTTTCTTTCTCTCTCTTTGCTCTGTACCGATGTCTTAGATGATGTTGACACTTGACATGTTGTAATTGACTACAGCTTGATGGGATCGTTCGTCCCATTTGGAGGATTTTTCTCAACTCCTCCTGACTTGAAACTACCCTTCTCCGGTTTCAAAAAGGAAATCACCGGGCCGGTTTCTTCCATTTCCGATCAGACCCAATCTACCTTGCCACCTTGGTTACGAATGACCACAAGGACCGATTTAAACCAACAAACTGATGCCAAGGTCGGTATACTTTCTTTTCTCCTAATTCCTTAATCTCTCCCATAAAGTATGTATCTTGTACTACAAGTTTCCTCGGTTGAATGCCTAGTTTCACTGAGTTATGTTAATTTCAACGTGTATTTACATCTCCTCAGTGCAGACCAAAGAAGGGTTGGAATCAGTTTGTGCAAACAACTCCACGAGCAGTGCTTCTGCATCGACCGGCTCAGCCAAATCGGTCACGACCGATTTGAATCTGAGGATGTGTCCGGTCAAAGATTTTGCTCAGCCACAATCTGCGTCCTCCTCTTGCTTGGATAGTCCAAGAAGCCTCCTCAATGCGGAGGGTTTCAAGATTATATACCGAAGATTAACCGATAGGGTTTCAGGACAAGAAGAGGCTGCTAGAGTTATCTGCTGCGCATTGTCAAAACCTCCCAATATTAGCACTAGAAGAGATGTTTGGCTCAATTTGGTTGGTCCTGATACCGTAGGGAAAAGAAGGATGTCGCTTGTCCTTTCTGAGATTGTGTATCAAAGTGAACACAGATTTATGGCCGTTGATCTTGGTGCCTCGGAGCATGGAATTGGCGGTTGTGATGATGCCAATGCGATGCGGTTGAGAGGAAAAACAATGGTGGATCATATCTTTGAAGTGATGTGCAGGAATCCGTTCTGTGTGGTTTTCCTTGAGAACATTGAAAAAGCGGACGAGAAGCTACAGATAAGCTTGTTAAAGGCTATCGAAACTGGAAAGTTTATGGATTCGCACGGGAGAGAAGTGGGTATCGGAAACACCATGTTTGTTTTGACGTCAGATTCACCGGAAGATTCAAGAACAACAACAACCTCTTATTCTGAAGAGAAACTCTTGAGTGCCAAAAGAAGGCAGGTGGAAATATGGGTTGAAACTGTGTCCAGGTCACCAAATGTGAGATCGATTTCAAGTCCGAGCTCGGTGAACAAGAGGAAGCTGATGGGTTTGGGGAAAACTCAGGAGAAGAATGAGACTGTAGAGATGGGAAAACGATTGAACAGAACAAGTAGTGGAGTTCTTGATCTAAACCTTCCGGCGCAAGAAATGGAAACAGAGGAAACAGATCGTTGTGACGAGAACTCAAAGGTTTGGTTAGTGAAGTTGAAGAATCACGACCGTCTCGTTGAGGTTCCTTTCAAGCCTTTCGATTTTGAAGGACTAGCAGAAAGAATAAAAAAGAGCGTAAAAGAAATGTTCGACAAGTGCGTGAGATCGGATTGCTTGCTGGAGATTGACCCTAAGATCATGGAACGATTACTAGCGGCTGTTTATTTCTCAGAGAGTAGAAAAGATATCATCAAAGAGTTGATGGAGAAAGTGATGGCTCGAGTGTTCTTGAAAGTTAAAGAAAGGCATGAAATCACTTCCAGTAGTGTAGTAAAACTGGTTGGTCGTGATCTTGACATTTGTCGTGAGGATCAGATGGACTTGTTCCTTGTAAAATCTCAGTGGTTAAAAGAAGGTTTTATTTGAAAAGTGTACAATATAAGATAGAGTTATTAGTGTTCATTTACAATGCTATAGTATTATAATGTGTGTTATGAATTATGATAGATCATGTAGTTGTGAGTGGGTCGTTCTCCTTGTTTGTATGTAACAGTTTCTGTAAATTAAAAGTTATGAAACCTTTTTAGTATGAATTGGATTTAGAATAACTATTTTACTTTTAAATCACGATTTATACCTAAATTAAACGGCCAGACAGTTTGATATTCTTTTTAAGAGATGTAAAGTTTTTGTGGTGTTTGCTTCTTAGAGAGACTAGTGTGGTTTGAATTTTGATCGTGAACTTAAAACTCTCTAACCAACAAAGTAACAAACCACAGAGTAAATATACGTGACCTTACTCTCTAATCAACAAACCACATTAATATGTAGAAGTATCAATAATCAACTACAAGATTATACATGATGTACAGAGTACAGCAGTATCTAACAATGTTCACCATAACTCCATCAGAATCAAGCCCAAAGTTCTATTAAAAAAACAAGCCCACAAAACTCGAGATCGTAATCTCATCTCCTCAAGACCATAAAACTGACCACAAGTCGCCAGATGATAAATTAAACTGACAGACAAATCACTGAAGGCCTGCAGCCGTTGAAGGCTTGAAGCTAGATGTAATATCCTGGCCCAAATTGGGATGTTACATAAGACTTCCCTAGAAAAGAGATGCTGGATCATTTGAAAACACATATTATGAGTCTTCCAAATCAACCTTTTTTCTAATTTGTACTTTTACTTCAAGAAACCAACGTTGTACTATCATTTAAACAGTTGTGTCAAGGCAACATTATAAAGATAAAGAAACCCCAATTTTCAATTCACATCCACAATTTTTTTTTAATTCGTATATTCATTCTCCATGTCCTTTTTTCTTTCTTTTGCAAGTATCTGTTTGGTATAAGTTTGGTTTGGTTTTCTGTTATTAATTTCTGATTTTCATTACATTCATCTCCAAAATTAATGCCACTTAGAAAAGAAAAAAGAAAAAACAATAGTTGTAAATCACTCGGTGACTCGGTCCAAAATCTGATCTAATTGGCTGACGAGATTCGGGAAAATACTGTGAAAGGCAAAACAAAAAACCTATATCACATCAATAATTTTGCTATAATAATAAGCTGACCATCTAAATAAAGAACCAAGTTTGACCGGAAGAATCGTAGCAGTGTCTTTATTTTTCCGAGTCTCCTCAAACCTTCTTGAATTATCAGTGTTTTATACTTTATATGATCCAACTTGCTCAGAAACATAATGATACTTTTATCGTGGAAAGAAGAATTATGCACATAAATTTTAGATAACTAGAGGCTGTCAATTTGATTAGAAAAGTGTAATTATTATGATAAAAAAAAAAAAGCCTACATAAATATATAGAACACAACTTGGTTTTTCCAAAATGAATTGTACAAATACTTGTTATGTTTATATTTCTTCTCAAAATATATACATGCTATCGATTGTCAGTGAGAGAGTTAACTTGTGTTAATCCGTAAATTACATAGAAAAACAGGTTTTGATTTGTAATCCATTGGTTTTATCAATGTCGTGGAATAGTATAAGGGTAGAGGACTGGTTGGAGTAGGCAAACTCAGAAGATTGAAATAATAGTCAAATGATCAGATCGAAAATTGAACTAATTAAAAAGTAAGAGGAGAAAAGATATTTAAATTTAAAAATGGTTAATTAAAGGTTTTCTTTTAGCAAAGAAATTAGGAAATTGGAAAAAGTAGAAGCGGGCGGCCAAGTGAAGACATTCTCTGTCGCCCACCCAAACTCCAAATAAGAGAAGGCGTGCCTCACTTTCCCTCTTTCTTTTTCTCCATCCACGCGCTTCTCCTTGTGTGTGTTACTCACTCGATTTCCTAGAATCACTCCACTACAACTACTAGTCTACTAGAGAACGAGACCAATGTATGATCCATGTTTATCAATAGCATATGAAACATAATTTAATTGCAGACCATTAAGATAAGCATATCTATGTTAAAGCATGGAGATGTAGTTTGATCTCTATTTTTTATTGCTTGGTATCTAGATTTTAACTCTCTTTTTTTCAACATCTAAATTTTAATTTATATCATTGAATGTGTAATGTTTGAATATATCAGGACAAATAGATTAAAATTGTTGTATTTATTGAATTTAACATACTGATTAGAAAACTAGTTTTCTCCTGATTTGTTAATTGAGATCATAGATTTAAAATAGTAAATCTTGTGTGTATTTGAATTTAATTTACAGCTTTGATATGATTTTGAGTTATGTAGCTTTCTGTGATCTTATGGCTATGAATGGCAGGCGTAAATTAAGCGGTCCATTCATCCAGCAGATGAACCATTTTTATGTTGCCATTCAACATCTTATTTCAATTGAGGATGAACTGTGTTTTTTAAATAATAAAATATTAGTGAACCACTTGCGGTTCAACTTTGTGAACAAAAATGTGTGAACCACTTAAACAGTAGAAACACATGATAATGGGAGTGTTTCATATGCAGTTCATACCATATTTTCTTTTTTTAATTTCATTGCTTCTTTTATTATAAAAAACTTGTGTGGAGAAAAATTTAATAATAAATATTATTTTGAAAGTAGTTTAACTATTATAACTTTATGTTTTCAAAAACAGTTTTTAAAGCTTAATAATATGTAACAATAATTTATTTAATTATATATAATTTTTTTTTTACCAGTATTTTTTCATTTGAATTTATATTATGTATAATTTTTTTGATATATAGCTATGTATATTTATAATTTTTCATTTATAAATTAAAATTTGAAGGTAATTAATTATAATTTTATTTAAAATAAAATATCAATTTTGATTAATTTGTAAACTATTTTAAATATGTACAGTGTTTTGGATCACTTTTTGTCCGCTTTCACCATTCAAACATACTTTTTGAATCTTAGATCTACTTGATCCGCACTTGTACCGCCTAATCCGCTAGATCCGCATTTTTTTCGTTTGATCCGCTTGATCTGCTTGGTCCACAACGCCTGATCCGCTTTCTCCATCATATTTTTGTCCAATAATAGATTTTTTAACAATAACTTTTTTTTTTATTAAACAGTTCTTTCTTTAAAGTCACCATCATATTTTTTGAAAAATATCATAGATTTTAGATTTGGGTTTATAAAAGGTTTTCATAAGCATAATATTTATGATATTTTAATCTAATATTTTATAAGTGTTTTGAGGTATTTTCTAATTAGTATTACTATTAGTGTATTAGTTTTATATAAAAAAAAATTAAAAGTTTAAAATTAGGATAAGAGAGAAGAGCGAGCGAACACAGAGAGGTCTGAAGAAAACCAGTAGACTCGCAGGTAGCCCCCACGTGCTCTTGAAAGCGCGTGTTACAGTGGAGGGACAGACACACGCGTGTAGAAGGGTTACCTGCTAAGCCAGTCGATTTATCGAATGGTGGGTCCCTTACACATACCCAACTCCATTTTCCATTATCAACGAGTATGAGAGATATGACACATATCAATGTCCTTTTAAATATATATTTTTAAATACAATTATTTCTTATAGATCTATTTGGAAACAATTTGTAGTACAATTCTCAGGATCTTTGCCCCATAGATTTTTCTGGACACACACACGCACACCCAAGCATTAGTATGAAATAATCATGCAGATGATCAAAAGTATAAACGACAGTAGATCTCGTCAGATGTCAAAATTAATGTCTTTTGAAATTTGAACAATCTTGTCCAGATATACTTAACTATTTGGCAACTGTAAGTCTTTTCTGTAACCAGCTAAAATGCATGCAAATAACTATATACAGTATTAAATACAAATATTGGGAATGAGAATTAATAGTAACAACACCATATAAATTTGGGTTGCCGGATGGATTAGGTTAGTTTTTTTTTTATTCTTTTCTATAACCAGAACAAAGTTATGGATTAGAAATATAGTAGGTGATATACAAAATCAGAAATTGTTTCGGTCAAAAAAACCAAAAAAAGTGCATGAACTAGAAACTTAACCTAAAAAAGGTTGTTATCTAGAAATGATAAATACATTATACATCCAAGATGAGACTTTTTATTTAAAAATGTTTAGAACGGGTATTGTTTGTTCCCCTCAAGAAACTTTGCTTTTGATCAATTTAAAAGGACATTTTGAAAAAATCAATGAGATAGGAAGGTATTATTATAATATTTATGAAAAGAAAAAAGGAAAAAAAAAAACAAATTGAGTATAAACAGTCAGCAAAACAGCGACGTCCTCACCTTTTAAAAGTTCCCAGTTTTGACTTTTGACCTAAACCATTTCCATGACTAGTAGAAAAAACAAAGGAATACAAAACAATGGAAAATATATAAAAGAAAGTAAATAAAAACTAGATGTGTATATATATTAAAGAAAAGGAGACCGAGAAAGGTAGACGAAAGAAAGAGCGCACCTTCCCACTTTCCTTCTTCGCAACGAAGCTCTCTTTTAAAAGGGGCCTCACATTTCTTTACTGATCCTTCTCCAAAACCTCAAACCACTTCTCCTTCTTCTCAAATCCACAAAGTTTGTAACTTCCCTCCTCTCTTTCCTGCAAGTTATCTTCCTCTCTAGGTATGTGGCTTTCCCTTTCCTTCTTCTTCTTCTTCTTCTTCTTCTTCTTCTTCTTCTTCCATGTTATCTTAGTTTCTGAAATCCATTTCCGAGTTGATTATTTTCTCTGTTTTTGCTAGTTCTGGTAATCTTTTGAGTAGTTTAGGTTTCTTGGTCTTGATTCTTTAAGAGGTTTCTCAATTCTCAGCTTAAATCTTTAGGCTTTTCTGGTTTTTTTATGGCTTGATTTTGACCTCTTCTTTCCTTTTTTTCCTTCCCTGAAGTTATTAAAGACGAAAAATATTGACTAGAAACGGTCGTTAGAAATGATTCAACTACTTTAATGATGTTTTATTAAATTGGGGCATAATTTTTGGTATAAAGAATCTTAGAAATGTAAAATCAAAATTGAATTTTGGAATCAAACTCTATTGCCTTAAAATCTTGTTTCTTTCTCCTGACGGTTGTTTTCATTTTGAATCTCACAGGAGAGATATGTGCGGCTCAAAGAGCAACCTCTGCTCTACCAAAACCCTAACGGAAGCCGAATTCATGAAAGTGAAATCAGAAGGCGCCGCCACGTGTCTTCTCGAATTCGCCGCCTGCGACGATCTTCCGTCGTTCAGGAGAGAGATCGAAGAGAAACCGCTCGAAATCGACGAACCGGGTTTCTGGTACTGCAGACGGGTCGGGTCGAAGAAGATGGGTTTCGAAGAGAGAACACCTCTCATGGTCGCCGCTACGTACGGAAGCGTCGATGTCCTAAATTACATAATCTCCACCGGAAAATCCGACGCGAACAGAGTCTCCGGCGACGAGAAAGTCACTGCTCTTCACTGCGCGGTCTCCGGCTGCCCCGTCTCCATCGTCGAAGTCATCAAGATCTTGATCGACGCTTCCGCTTCGCCTAACTCCGTCGACGCTAACGGGAATAAACCGATCGATCTGCTGGTTCGAAATTCCCGGTTTATGCCTAACCAGAGTAAAAAATCAATCGAGCTTATGTTAACCGGAAATCACGGCTCGGTTAGTTTGATTCAAGAAGAGGAAGAAGAAGTGAAGAGCGTAGCGACCAAGTATCCAGCTGATGCGTCGCTTCCTGACATCAACGAAGGAGTCTACGGCACAGACGAGTTTCGGATGTTCAGCTTCAAGGTGAAGCCGTGCTCGAGAGCTTACTCTCACGACTGGACCGAGTGTCCTTTTGTGCATCCCGGTGAGAACGCGAGGAGGAGAGATCCGAGGAAGTATCCTTACACTTGCGTGCCATGTCCCGAGTTTCGCAAAGGCTCTTGCCCTAAAGGAGATTCTTGCGAGTACGCGCACGGCGTTTTCGAGTCTTGGCTTCACCCGGCGCAGTATAGGACACGGCTTTGTAAAGATGAGACCGGTTGCGCGAGGAGAGTCTGTTTCTTCGCTCATAGAAAAAACGAGCTTAGACCGGTTAACGCTTCAACCGGCTCTGCTATGGTTTCGCCGCGGTCTTCGTCGTCTTCGTCTTCGTCTATCCAGTCTCCTGAGATGTCGGTTATGTCGCCGATGAGCTCTCCTATGGGGAGTAACGGTGTTCCTTTGTCTCCAAGAAACGGTGGCGGGATGTGGCAGAACAGAGTTAATAGCCTTACGCCGCCGCCGTTGCAGCTCAACGGTAGTAGTAGATTGAAGTCGAGTTTGAGCGCGAGAGATGTGGATATGGAGATGGAGCTTAGGCTTCGCAGACTCAGTGACTTCAAGTCCTCTAATCTTGAAGAGACTTTTGGATCTTATGATTCGTCTACGGTGATGCAGCTTCAGTCTCCGAGCAGCAGGCATTCTCAGATGAATCACTATCCTTCTTCCCCCGTGAGGCAACACGGTTTTGAATCTTCAGCAGCTATGGCAGCTGCGGTGATGAACGCGAGATCTTCGGCGTTTGCGAAACGCAGCTTGAGTTTCAAACCAGCTCCGGTTGCTTCTTCGAATGTCTCTGATTGGGGATCGCCCAACGGGAAGCTGGATTGGGGTATGCAGAGAGATGAGCTGAACAAGCTGAGGAGAAGCGTCTCTTTCGGCATTCACGGAAACAACAACAGCAACAACAATGTGTGGCCGCGACCTGTGAGAGACTACAGTGACGAGCCAGATGTGTCGTGGGTGAATTCACTTGTGAAAGAGAGTGGACCGGAGAGAGCCTTTGGATTGAATGAGAGGGTTGGGAACACGGTGAACGGTGGCGCAGCGGTTAGGGAGCAGTTTAAGCTGCCGTCATGGGCAGAGCAAATGTACATAGACCATGAGAAGCAGCAGGTTGTGGCATAAGAAGTAAGCAGTGAGAAATGTTTAGGGAAGTTTCTTATGGGCCTCTCTACGCACAGAATCTAACAAATCTTGCAATAATTCTTTGAATTGTGTTTGACCCGAATAGATTGCTAGTATATGTTTTTCTTTTATTCTCTTGTTCTTTTCTTCTTCTTTTTTCCCCTTGTCATTCTCTTGTCTTTTGTGACATTATGTAATGATTAAAAGCAAATAATTGATGAATGAGTTCCAAGTGTTCTTTCATCTTTAAAAGATCTTAATAATATCGTTGTATACTTGTCTTTAATCTTCGCGGTACTACTTTTACATTCTGGAGATGTATAGAAAATTCAATTGCTTAGACAAATTGAGCTCTCACTATTTGGGCTAGCAACGACTGGTCTCTATGTTCTGAACAATGTTGGTCCAAGTCCAACCAGTGGCCAATGCACATTAGCCAGGGGGTGGCAATTGCCACCACTAAAAAAATAAAATATATAAGTTTTCTCATATAACTTTTAACAATAACTAAATTTGCCCATAAAAAAATAAAAATTACCTCCATAAACTACAAGTCCACATATATTTTCTGATCAATCTAAAAGCCCAAAACACTAAAAAATAATGTCCATTACGTGATTATAAAATTTAAATTAAAAGTAATTTTACCTTTTAAACAAAAGAAATTAAACCCTAATAATTATAGTTAATCTTTTGTCTCTCCGTCTCTGTCACGATTCACGAACAAAGAACACCAGCAAAGGTAATTTTTAATTGTCAATAAGTTTTGATTTTCTTATTATAGTTTAATAGTCAAGTTTTCAGATGATGAATGAGCGTAGGATATTTTGTAGAAGTTTTTTTTTTTTTTTTTGTCATCACATTTGGTAGATTTTGTTTTGGTTTTTGCCTGAACATTATTATTTTAAGTTAAGCTTTTGCCCCCACTAAGTTTTGGTTCTAGATTCGCCACTGGGTCCAACTGATTCCTTTTTTCGTTAACAACAATGTTAAGAACAGCATGGAAAATGTGGTCTATTTGTTTTATACTCCTACTAGATAAGAAAATCCATACCATGTGACAGTATCGCATTAAATCATTCATTAATCTAATCACCTATTATCGAGGTTGCCAAAATAGTATAAACTACGGCATTGATTTGAGATTCAGATTTATAGCAGCATAATTTTTTGTAATATTGTAGCATAAACAATGTGAGAAATTATACTCTGGTACGAGAATACTATTCTTCACAATGAGGGAAAAGCAACTAATAAGCTGCTTCAACGTTTAGTCTTTAGGGAGGGATAAAGTCAAAGATAATGATTAAAAAGAGCAAAAAATTGATGAATGAGTTCCATTGTTCTATGAAAGATCTTAACAATATCGTTGTACTTGTTATGATATCTTTAGTCTTACCAGTAATAGTTTAAGATTGGAGAAGAACAGAAACTCAAGTGCTTAGATAAATTAGTACTGATAAGTGATAACAAAGCTCTAACTATTATGGCTAACACAGATTGGTCTCTATATTTTTTGAAAATGTTAATTATACTGATTCATTTTGTCGTTAATAACAGAGTTAAGAACAGCATGAAAAGGTGGTCTGTTTCCATACCACGTGTATTAATGCTAACCACCTTTTATCGAGGTTACCAAAATATGAACTAACTATGCATATATATTCGAGAAATTATATACTACTGGTCCTTCCACTAATTCCATCTGTCGGTTTTCAAAGTTCATTCATATAAGTACTAGATTTTGAACTAGAACAGAGGTATTTTCTAATTTGATAAGGAGAAAGTAATTGATATCAAACTGCTTCCATTATCAGTTGAAATAGAAAAAAATGATGTTTGGTCCGTAAGCTAGTTTATTTTTGCTTTGCCAAGCTTTATTACTCCCTCCGTTTTTTATTAATAGATGTTTAACCATTATGTATCTGCAATTATTTGGATGTATCTGGACTCAGTTTTGAGTCCAGATACATCCAAATAATTGCAGATACATAGAGGGAGTATTAACTAAGTATATGATCGTGAATTTGTTAAGACTTAGGGCATCCGCAATGCATCAACGCTTACATAGTTGCGAAGACATATTTTATTATTAAATTGAAACCTTCTATTATTCGAGCCAGAGTTTTCATCTTTGGGCCCAATCTCATCATCTTCTACCTTTTGGAGATTGCTCGACGACTTCGCTCATTGATAATAATTCAATTTTACAGTTAATCAAGCTCTGTTGTATTGAGTAGAATTTTAAAGCTAAACCCTGAATCATGTTGATACGACTTGCGATGATTATCCAGAATTTTCAGATCTCTCTTTTTCTGCATCTTTCCTTCAAGCCGCTTCACTTCTCCTCTCAAAAACGCAGGATCCTCCTCGATTTCGCCAGCCTTATGTGAGGCAATCGAATCGATTTGATTCCCCGAAAAATCAATTTCATCAGCCTTAAGTTAATTTCAAAGATGAATAGCCATCGGAGAGATCGAGCAAAGAGAGAAAAGAGAGAAAGGAAAAAGAATGCCACGTGTCCTGTAAGCGCCAGCGGTTAATAACCGATTTTCGTTTTTAATTTAATTTTGATTTATTTAATTTGTGAATTTATGGTGAGCGTCGCAGTTGCGCATGCCCTTAGGGCATCTCCAATGTATTGCCCCATATTTGACTCCAAAATGAAGTA
>OVBJ01002220.1:0-19594 GCA_900406535.1 Noccaea bulbosa
CGCCGGGTTCGGATCGCCGGGGTCGATCGCCGGGGTCGATCGCCGGGTTCGATCGCCGTGTTCGATCGCCGGGGCCTGATCGCCTTTTCGGGTCGCCGGGTTAACGGGTTGGATCGCCTGTTTTCTGGTTATTTCGACCCCTTTTTGCTCCGTTAGCTCGTCTTTCTCGTCTTTGTACGGAAGTTCTCCTTTGAACGCCTTTATACCTGAAAAGACTCAATAAACACTAGAAAGACTCGATAAAACACTTGAAAACACTTGTTAGAGTGCGCTAAAACGCAAGACATCAACAGTCAAGTGATGATAGAAAGTGGGAAACTAGGTCCCACCATTAAAAGAAAATTTCAGTCTTCAGGTCACTCCATCATCGTCGCCTCAACGTCAACGACAGTGGAAAACTAGGTCCACCATTAGAGAAAATTTGCCAATTTCTTCGTCGTTTTTTTTATCCCGAACCTATCGTCTTGATAATCTATTGCAGTTCTAGGGTTTATATTCCACCATCGGTAAGTAAAATCCCCTACATCTCTATTCTCGAATTTACTGGAAATTTCGACTCGATCTGTGACTCCATGACTGTTTTTTTCTTTTTGGTATTATAATCTGTCGATCACCTAATCGATTTTGGTGTTTTCCGATCTCTTGATGTTTCTTACTCTTTTCAATGGATCAATTCTTGCTGGCTTCAACACTGATAAGAGTTTTGTTAAACCACAGAAGCTCGAACCATGGGCGGTGATGACAATAAGGAGGCTACACACACCGTCTACATCAGTTGCGAAGACACGTTACGGTACTCCTTGGCCAGCCACCTCTCCATGGCATTCCTCCGGAAAGGCCTTTCTGCATTTGTAAATTCCAAGGGGACTCATGATGTGATAGAGCAAGGTAGCACTTTTGTGGTTGTTCTCTCCATCAACTTTCTGTCCTCCGCCTCGTGCCTGAACAAGCTCGTGAGGGTTCTTAAGTGGCGGATGGAAAACGGCCTCCTGGTCGTTCCAGTGTTCTATGGCGTTAGTCCATCAGATGTGGTGGCGCAAGAACACGAGTCAGCTGATCGAAGCAGAGAATGGACTAACGCACTCCAAGAAGTGATAGAATTACCAGGCCACCATTCTAGGTAACTGTGTATGGATAATAGAGATTTCTGCTTCTACATGCTGTCCACTATAAAGTCTAACACCCTTTTAATTGCAAGTAGAGAGGAGCACAGCGATTGCCAACTTGTGGAGGAGATTGTCGATGATGTATATGAGAAGCTCTTTCCCACGGAACAGATTGGAATCAGCTCGAGGCTGCTGGAAATACAACACTTGCTTTGCAAGCAACCATGGGGTCTCCGTCGCATAGGAATTTGGGGTATGCCTGGCATCGGAAAGACGACGCTTGCTAGAGCATTTTTTGATCAAGTCTCTGGGGGCTATGAAGCTTCTTGTTTCATCAAACACTTTGACAAAGCTTTCCGTGACAAGGGACTTCACCGACTGTTGGCGAAACATTTTGGGGAAATTTTGAAGGAATTGCCTAATCATCATAACCTCCAGAGATAAACAAGTGTTCCGCCTTTGTCAGATCAGTCATGTCTATGAGTTCGTAGCTTAAATATCAACGAGTCTCTGCAGTTATTCTCTAACTGTGCATTTGAAAAAGATACGAGGGCGCAAAATCTCATGGAGCTATCTAAGAAAGTGACTGAGTATGCTAATGGAAACCCGTTAGTTCTCAGCCTTTACGGTAGAGAGCTTAAGGGAAAGAAGCTTTTAGAAATGGAGACTGCATTCCTAGATCTCAAGAAACGCACTCCAAACAAGATTTATGATTTACTAAAGAGCACCTTCGAGACACTTAACGACAGCGAGAAAAACATTTTTCTGGACATTGCTTGTTTCTTCAAAGGGGAAAATGTTAACTATGTGATGCAATTGCTTGAGGGATGTGGTTTTTTCCCACATGATGGGATTGATGTTCTTGTGGACAAGTGTCTAGTCACTATTTCAGAAAACACAGTGAAAATGCATAACTTAGTCCAAGCCTTTGGTCAATAATTAATCAATGGAGAAACAGCACAGATCAAGAGGCGTCGCAGACTATGGGAACCTCGGAACATCAAAGTTCTACTTGAGGATGATGAACTCGAAGGAAATGGAGATCCCAGAGCAACCTACACACGTCCTCTGGTCTGGCACATTTTGATATTCGTTTACAGAGCATGGTTTTGGAGATGAGCCAACTTACTTGATATCTGCTTCCTTCTCTTTCAGGGCACTGAAGACATCGAAGGCATATTTTTAGACAGAGCGAACTTAATCTTTGATGTGAAGCCTGTTGCTTTCAAGAATATGTTTAACCTTAGATTCCTGAAGATTTACAGATCCAGTTATAAATACTAGTATGAACTTTGCCTTCGTGAAAGACTTGAGTATCTCCCTTATGAGCTAAGACTCCTCCACTGGGAGAACTATCCTTTGCATTTTTTGCCTCAAGACTTTGATCCAGGCCACCTTGTTGAACTCAATATGCCTTACAGTCAGCTTCAGAAACTTTGGGGAGGAACCAAGGTAAGAAAACTCTGCTTTCTTATTCCTTTTTCTAAATTTATGTTACTTCTTTCCCAAATTAATTCTCTGTTCAGAACCTCGAGAGGCTGAAGATGGTCAGGCTTTGTCATTCCCAGCAGCTGACTGAAATTGACGATATTTGTAAGGCTCAAAATATCGAGCTAATTGATCTCCAAGGCTGCACAAAACTGCAGAGTTTTCCAGCCACGGGACAGTTAAAACATCTCCGAGTTGTAAACCTCTCAGGTTGCAGAGAGATCAACAGTTTCCCAGAGGTTTCACCAAATATTGAGGAACTGCATCTCCAGGGAACTAGCATAAGAGAACTACCAATATCCATTGTGACTCTCTCCCGACAAGATAAGTTGAACCTTGAGCTTTCCAATCTTCTAACAGAATTCTCAGGTGTTTCAGATGCTTTGAACATTGAGCAATTAACAAGTCTGGTCAAAGTCGTCTCATCTAATAAGCATCTTGGCAAACTTATTTTCCTGAATATGAAATATTGTTCTCAATTACGAAATCTTCCTGACATGGTTGATTTAGAATCTCTTAGAGTTCTTCATCTGTCTGGATGCTCGAATCTCGAGAGTATTCAGGGTTTCCCGCGAAACCTGAAAGAGTTGTATCTTGCTGGCACCGCCATAAAAGAGCTGCCACAGCTTCCTCAGAGTCTTGAAGTCTTGAATGCACATAGCTGTGTGTTACTCAAATCAATTCCTTCTGGTTTCAAGCAGCTTCCTAGCTATTACACATTCAGTGATTGCTCTACTCTTTCTTCACAAGCGGTCAGCGAGTTTGTAGTGAACGTTCTATCTAATGTAGGATCCACGGTAAGAGAGTATCAGCAGGTAACTCTCTCTCCCTCTCCCTCTCCCTCTCCCTCTCCCTATCTGTTTTTCGCATGGCTTGTCATTTCTGGTTTATTTTGGCTTGCAGAAACAGGAGCTTAACAGATCTCTGGCTTTCAGCTTCACGGTGCCTTCACATGCAAATAACAGATGCACAGTGCAACCAGGATCTTCTGTGATGATACGACTGGGTCCTTCCTGGAGAAGTATGCTCATGGGATTTGCTATGTTAGTTGAAGTTTCGTTTTCGGAGGAGGCTACTGATTTTGGTCTTAGGTGTGTTTGCAGATGGAATGATAAGGAAGGCGTCTCTTATAGGCTAGAAAATACTTTTTCTTGTTGGACTGGTGGGGAAGGTGTCCCGAAGGTTCAAAAAGATAATATGTTTGTCTTTTGTGATCTCAGTTTGCATCCGAGTTGTGGTGAAAGAAAGGATCCAGATATATTGGCGGCTGATCTTGTTGTATTTGAGTTCTTTCCTGTCAACAAGCAGAAGCAGCTTCTAGACGGGAGTTGTACGGTGACGAAATGCGGAGTCTATGTAATCACTGCTGCAAATGAAGACACAAGCCTTAACATGACTCAGCGAGTAGATCACACAAAGAAGCTTTCTGGCAATGAAGCTGAAGAAGAACTGATGAATATCTATGATGGCTTAGACAAGAAAGACAAAAACTTGTTTGATTACATCTTATGTTTGTTCAGTAACGAGGAAACTGATGTGGTGGCTCTGCATATTGATAGCATTGGTCTGGAAATTGTCTCTGGGTTCGAGGCCTTAGCCGACAAGTCTCTCATACAGATATCTCCCTACGGTGTTATTGTGCCACCTCATTTGCTACAAAAACTGGGTAGGGGGATCGTCCGTAGATCAGCGTGGCCATCCACGCTGCTGCCTGATAGCAGCTGTGGAAGTAGTAGCAGCAGTGTTGTTATGAGCAAGGTTGATATGGATAGCGACTGCTTGGACAATGAAATCTTATGGGAGGATTTGACAGTTTGTGAACAAATCGGGCAAGGTTGATGTACTCCTTTAAGAAAGATGATCTCTTTTGTGAAAGACATCATACTTTTTTTTTTGGTTTTCCTTATTCTGTTCTGCTAACATGCTTTTGATAATATCCCTCTTCACAAATACAGGTTCATGTGGAACTGTCTACCGTTGTCTATGGTTTGGATCTGTACGTTCTTGTCTTCTGTTGATGTTGTAGAATATGCATCATCGACTTTTAAATGCCTCCATGAAAAATTTAGGAACTTAAAATAAACTCTTACTGAGAGTTGCTAATGTCACTGCAGGATGTGGCTGTAAAGGTGTTTTCCAAACAAGAATATTCAGAAGAGGTCATTACATCTTTTAGACAAGAGGTATTATTGTTTTCTATCACTTCTCTAAGCATGTTTAGTAAAAAGCTATTAATTTTTTCCTTGGTTTTAAACGAGTAACACCTGCATTCTGTCTTCCATAACATTTTTCTCGTATGATATCTTCTTCCAAATTGCATCTACCTCTTGTCTAGCTACTCATTCTAGTTTTGAAATACCGTGTTTTATCTTGAAGGTGTCGTTCATGAAAAAACTTAGACATCCAAACGTTCTGCTGTTTATGGGAACTGTGGCATCACCTCAGCGTCTTTGTATTGTGACCAAGTTTCTTCCACGGTTCGGTCTCTTCTCTTTAGCTAATACTACATTTCCTTTCGGGGCCAAAATCCTGACTCACACTCTAAAGTCTAATTCTTTTGAAATAATGTTTCAGTGGAAGTCTCTTTCGTTTGCTGCAGAGGAACACGTCAAAACTGGATTTGAGGCGACGTATCCAAATGGCCTTAGACATTGTAAGTATTTACGCAAATGATTTTCCAGTTGTGTGTCCACGTTTCTTCATTATATCTGTCTTGCATATCCTTGTTTTCGACTCTTTGATTCAGTCTTTCCCACAGGCTCGTGGCATGAATTACCTTCACCACTGTAGTCCACCCATCACTCACGGTGATCTAAAATCGTCAAACCTACTTGTCGATCGAAACTGGACCGTGAAGGTATTGTTTTCATTGTTCAAGTCATATCGTTTCCCTTAATCCGGACAAGCACAAAACTTTTCAGTATGATGGAGCTAAAACCAATATAATCATTTAACCCACAAGATACTGTCACATCAGGCTTCGCAGGTGACATGTCAATCGAGGAGTTGTATGAGAAAACAATCGTTTGATAGGTTGATGTTAAAGACGAAAGAGAAAATTAGATAAATATATTATAAACAAAAGATGAAGATTAGTTTTGTGTGAATGTACCAGAAAAGAGAGGCTTGGATTTATGATTACATGACTAGAAACTATTATTGATGTAGAAAAGGTTGTTTGTTATAGTTAACTTACTGTGTCAGATCTAACAGGTTGCTGACTTTGGTCTCTCTCGCATCAAGTACGAGACAAAGACCGGAAGGGGGACGGTACTTATCATAGACTCTTACCGAATTGATTCCTCTTTTTTTTCTCTATGAATCTCATGATGAATTATCTCATTTCTTCTAATCTGTTATGCAGCCTCAATGGATGGCACCAGAAGTTCTTCGAAATGAGGCTGCTGATGAAAAGTATTTTCTCAATTTGTGCTTTGTTAAGCTCCTTTGCTTGATTCTTGTTCTAACATTCATCTCTAACGATGCTCTTCTTACTCTTTAAATGGCAGGTCTGATGTATACAGCTTTGGAGTAATACTATGGGAGCTTGTGACCGAGGAGATCCCGTGGGAAAATTTAAATGATATGCAGGTATCGTTTCCGCTTTTGGGAACATGAACTCAAAAATCGTCTCAATATGAATATAAGACCAGGAAAATCTAAAACTTGGCAAGGAGGTCATATTAATTAGTCCAAGGAATAATCTCAACTTTATAAAGAAGATGTATACAGTTTAGTATGTTGGAGACCAAACTACCATTTTGGGTATTGTAATATTCAAATACATGCAGGTGATTGGAGCTGTGGGGTTCATGAACCAGAGGCTGGAACTCCCAAAGGACGTTGACCATCTGTGGATTTCCATAATGGAAAGTTGTTGGCATAGGTACGTCAAACATATCTAACAGTTGCGTTTGCTTGATATGTTATAAAATAAATGTAGCAGCGAATGTGAGTTATGATGTTTTGTGCAGCGAACCGCAGCGTAGACCGTCTTTCCAAGAACTTGTGGAGAAACTAAGAGAGCTCCAAAGAAAGTACGCTATACAACTCCAAGCAGCTAGTGTTGCATCCATAGACAATCAAGTTGTGAACCACGTGGCACGGTCGAATACTGACACTGAGCCAGCTTCTGGAATCATCCCACTGAAATTTCCCAAGAAGATGAAGAAATCGGCAAGCACTAAATCTCCCTTCCCTCACTTCGAGAATGACGAAACCTACGTCGAGGCTCGTCGGCCGGAGACGGTTAGAGTGAAGAGAGTTGAAGAAGCGGATGAAGAAGTAGATGCGAAAGCTGACGAGTTCATCAACCGTTTCCAGCAGCAGTTGAAGTTTCAAAGGATAAATTCCATCACCAAGTACAAGGAGATGTTGATGAAAGTGAAAGATAAAAATTGATTAGAAACGAAACTTATGGGTTTGTTTCTTAATTACGTACTAGTTCTCTGGACTGTAAAGTAAGAGTAAACGTAGCAGCTGCTAATGTGAGTTGAGATATTTGTGCAGCGAACCACAACATAGACCAACGTTCCAAGAACTGATGGAGAAACTAAGAGATCTCCAAAATTTGAGACTTCTAACAATATTTCGTTTTGAAGATTTAACAATTTTAGGTTCGTTTTGACGATTTAACAATATTTTCAAAAAAAAAATTGTCCAAATATTCTAATACAAAATAGAAAAATGAAAAAATAGTAGTAATAATCTTCTTTAAACAAAAAAATATCAAATTTGAACGTATTTATCCATTTTCTAAATGCTTCCAAACAACTTAAATTATCACATATCCATTCGTTTCCTTCACAACAAAAAGCCAGCAAATTTGGCCAAAACTAAAATAAATAAAACTCTAAGATCTTATTACAAGAAGTACAAAATCCAGCTCAGCTGCAATCGTGGAGGATCTCTAATCGGGACAAATAGGTCCCACCTCACAAAGGGGACCACCTAAAGCAGGCATTGTCGGCTGGACACCCACTCGGGTTACACATTACCATTTAAATCAAAATAAAATCAAAATCACAAAAATCCTGTTTAACCTTTTCTATTCTTTCACACGTAGGGTTGACATCAGGATAGGAACTTCTCATGCAATTCCCAAATCACCCTCTCTCAAACCTGTTTAATTACATAACTGCCACTGGCCCCTATGACCTTCGTCCTTAAGTGTCCACTGATTGATCCAAGACAGTCTCTCGTCAGTGTCGTCACACTCATTGGTCGACAATACCGACCGGCGCCGTGACGGGTTTATATCTGTGTTCCCTCAACTACTGGTGCTCGTTTGGGGAGTTTAAAGATACAGATTCTGACAAGTCATGGGACATTGTTGTTTGTATCATAAGTTCTATGTTTTTAACTTAAGCCATACATATCAATATCTTTGGATCCATCTAAGACAAAAACTCCGATAATATATATATACACACTTCATCTTTGTTAACTCCGCTTCATTTCAACACTCACAGTTCTCCTCATTTGGTAATAGAAACAAAGAGCAGCCTTCTTCTTCTGCATCATCTCTCTCCAAACGGTAAGTCTTTAATCTCCTTTTTCTCTTTTCTCTCTACAACATTTTTGAAATCGGGTAGTGATGCGGTAATGATATTAAATACGAAGACTAAATGTCATGGTCAAGGTCGAGTCTTTACTCTATAACATTCAAACAAAACTACAAAAGTTTTTGAGCTATAACATTCTTTGTTCATGACATTTTACCAGTTGAGGCATTGTCCCAAAGCCAGATGTGTTGTTGATCTTAAACCAATCTAATAATTAAACGTTATGGGATGGGGAAGCTTAATTGACAAAATTGATATATATCTTTCTTCAAACCTACGACTCCTTGCCCTTTTTCAAAAAAAAAAAAAAAAAAAAAAAACCTACAACTNATTGAGACTACGTATATTATTGGAAACGAAAATAGATATAATGAAATAGAACCTGGATGATTGACTGAGTTTCTCTTTTCCTTTCCATTCCGTTTTATAATAGAATAAGACTTACTGGAATCGGAGGGGTGATATATTAGTATATTACTACTATATATGTCAGATGTATAATATTTTTAATATAATCAAATGAAACACAGAGATCACTCCACTTAAACTGTTAAATAAAAGTGATCAAAACATCAAATATAGGACCTATTTCTCTAGACTGTGTATAGTTAATGTTAGGCTCCCTAACCTTTAGCCTTGACCAGAAATTCACATAAATCTATCTTATATTATGTGGATATATATTTGTTTCTTTTAGCTTCAAAAGAATGGCGCTAAATGCAATCTGCATTATTTCAGTCAAAAGTAATTATTTGTATAGAGAGATGATCAAGTTTAACATTTTGTCTTTCTTTGAAAAGTCACCTACTTACAATGATTTGCTATTGGCAGGCTTCCACTTTTCTCCGTTATTGTTTTACTTGCTATTAGCATAGTCAATTCTGCATTTTCCTGTATATTTTATATATTTGAATTTAAAAGATGTGACAAAGACAATTAAACATTTGTGATTCATAGGGATGGGTATTCGATTTTTCGGGTTGGGTTTGGATCGGTTTCTTTCGGGTTTTGGATCTTTCAGTTCTAGATATTTTAGAACCATTCGGGTATTTTTTATTTTCGGGTCGGGTTCGGTTCGATTCCGTCTGGGTTTGGATCAGTTCCGGGTATCTAAACTTTAGTTATAAAAAATAAAACAAAAATTAAAAAATTGTTTAATTTAAATAAAATTTTGTTAAATTTAGCAAAAAAAAATATATTGAATATTAACAAATATAGATAGAAAATTTTGGATTTCTTGAATATTTTGGTCATTTTTATCTAAATATAACTATTATATTAGGTTTATAATTGTAATTTTACATATTTTGGTTATGTTAAGTCTAAATATAACTAATATTTTTGGATATATAATTATATTTTGAATATTTTGGATACCTATTCGGTTATCGGTTTGATTCTGGTTCGGATCCAGTTCTTTTCGGATATATAAATTTAGAACTCATTCAGGTATTTGTATCAGTTCGGATTTGGTTTGGTTCAATTTATTTTGGGTCGGGTTTGATTTGGTATTTTGGATCCGGGTAAAAATGCCCAGCCACCCTTCACCTTTCTTTTTTGATAGTATGTATATACTCCTCTACTTATGCATATATTTTTCCCTACTTTCATCATAAAGTGTGTACACTCATTAAAGACTATACGAAAAAGAGGTTATTGTCGATTTCATTGTCGCAATTTTATATTATTACCCCTTTGATATGAAGACGTGTATGGACAATATGGCTGCTTAAAATTCAACCTTTCTTCTAATGATATTTTCTTATAGTTTTTAATCAAAAATATAAAATAAAAGTAGTTACATGAAATGTCAACAATTTCAAATATATTTAAGAGGTAAGAACGAACATAAATGTAATTTAGTTCATGTAAGGAAAAGAACGGACATGGCAAATTAATCCCTATAAGACTTGGACGTATACCGATGTGGACCATGCGATTTCATTATCCAACAATAGTGTTACACTCTCGTTAATGTCATGTCATTTTCAAAAATATATAACCACACTAGCAATTACATATCACCTTTTTGTATAACTGGTCACTGTTCATATATAACAAGTGACTACTCATTGAATAGTCATAAGTCTTTCTACTATTCTTCTAGGTATGGAAAAACATTAGTTATCATGTCTATTGGCATGAGATTATATTTATCTCCTACACAAAACTTAAAAGTTAAACACACAATGAATTGTTTTTGCAAAAAAAAAGTAAGGATCTGATTACTCTTTTCATAAGTTATATATCTAAATCTTCTAGTCATTTTGCAAAATCCACATATCAATAGATCGAATTTTGTTGTTTCTTTTTTTTTGACATCTGATGTTTCTTAAACTAGATACATACTACTCTATTTTGGCGCCATAAAAACCTTTGTATCACCATAAATACTATATAAAATTTAACATATCAATATCACTATACAAATATAGTGAGAAAAGTGTGACTACTAGTGAAAAGACTTGGTTTCTCATTTGAGTTCTGGATTGCTCAATACGCGCTTACTATTCGAGACCAAGAATATATGTGAGAAAGAGTGAAAAAATAACAAAAAAAAAAAAAAAAAAAAAAAAAAAAAAAAAAAAAATNAAAAAAAAAAAAAGAATAAATAATAAGATGTGTGAAGAAGAGTGAAAAAAAAATACTATGGAGAGGCAATGATGAGGAAGATAGAAAGTGGGGATAAGCACAAGCACGTGGGATTGGTGATTCTCCTTTGCACGCTGGCGAATGGTTTAAGCACCATATTTTACCCCCAAGAAAATCAAAAAGGGGGAAAAAAAACATCAGGAAAAATAATATTTTTTTATATCAGAAAAAAAAAACCCTACCTTGAGTATAAAATTAAAAATCTCTATTTTGCATAAAACAAGAAAAACAAAAAAAGTTGAAAAAGTAGATCGCTCTGCTTTCTTTTGTTTCTCTCTTTAACCTTTGAATGATTGGTGAAGAGGGTTTTCTGGGAAATTTCTAAGCTCACACCTTTTTCTTTCTCAAAACAAAGAGAAAATCTCAAACGCTGGTGTGTGGAGAGTGTTGTTCTGTTTTTAATCCAAGTGAGCTTTTTCTTCTTCTATGTTTGGTTTATGCATGGGAATTGAAAAACATTCTTGTTACGGTTTGTGTGCTATATCAGTAAGGTGTTTAATTAGTTATCTTTTGTGATTGACGGAACTTGGGTGGGTTGTGATGTGTAATGTTTATGTTGATAGCATATCAAACTCTATCTTTTATCCTTTTTTCTTTTATTGCATTGATTTTGATTCTTTTTGTTTGTATGTCCATATCAGATTGGGTATAAGGAATTTGATTGAATGGACATGAACTTTTGTAGTGGTCTCAGTTTTTTCTGGATTTCTTTTCTTTCTCTTTTATTTCTTACTCATTTTTCTTTTTTTCCCACTATATATCTAACCAAATCGCTAACCACAATGACAAATTCCCTTTAGAAAAATAAAATATATTTTTTTTTTCTATCCCAACAAAACACTCTCTGGACAAAATTTGATCTGTTTTATCTGACTTGCAGACAGGAATTTTGTCAGGTTTTCTTGAGGAAGAAACTGTTCTTCAGGGGTTGGAGCCTTATAAGAAGAAACCCTTTTGGAATTTGGCCATTATGCAGAGGAGTTTCTAAAGATTCAAGAACATAATCAATAAATCTAACTATGAAGTTTATGAAACTTGGATCTCGTCCTGACACTTTCTACACTTCAGATGACTTAAGGTAAGTAATAAAATAAAGAAGTAAAAATCTTTGGCCATAAATGTTGAGTAAAAAAGCTAAATTCTTGCTTCTTGCAGATGTGTTTCTTCTGAAGTTTCCAGTGATTTCACAATCCAAGTGTCAGGAACCAAATATCTTCTTCACAAGGTACCTTTTTCTCCCTTTTCTTCTTCTTCTTATTCTTCAAGATGATTTTTTCTCTTTAAGAGTTTATTTGATGGTCTTCTTCTTTTTCTTCTGTGCAGTTTCCACTGCTCTCTAAATGCTTGAGACTTCAAAGAATGTGTTCTGAGTCTCCACAATCAATCCAACTTCCAGAATTTCCAGGAGGAGTAGAAGCCTTTGAACTCTGTGCCAAATTCTGCTACGGAATAACAATAACAATCAGCGCATACAACATCGTAGCAGCGAGATGTGCAGCAGAGTATCTGCAAATGTCAGAGGAAGTTGAGAAAGGTAACTTGGTGTACAAGCTTGAAGTTTTCTTCAACTCCTGCATCCTTAACGGATGGAGAGACTCCATAGTCACACTTCTGACCACAAAGGCTTTTCCTTTATGGTCTGAAGATCTTGCTATCACCAGTAGATGCATTGAAGCCATAGCTTCTAAGGTCTTGTCTCACCCAACCAAAGTGTCTCTCTCACATAGCCATTCTAGGCGAGTTAGGGATGATGATGTCTCCTCTAACAGAGCTAGCAGAGGATGGTGGGCTGAAGATATTGCAGAGTTGGGGATAGATCTTTATTGGAGGACAATGATTGCCATTAAATCCGGTGGCAAAGTACCTTCAAGTCTCATCGGTGATGCCCTTCGAGTTTACGCCTCTAAATGGCTTCCTTCTTTGCAAAGAAACCGGAAATTAGTCGGTAAGCAAGCCGATTCTGATTCGGATTCGGATACAGATTCTTCATCGAAACATAGGTTGTTGTTGGAATCCATTATAAGCTTGCTTCCTGCTGAGAAAGCCGCGGTTTCTTGCAGTTTCTTGCTTAAACTCTTGAAAGCAGGTAACATCTTGAACGCTTCTGCTTCATCCAAAATGGAATTAGCAAGAAGAGTGGCTCTTCAGTTAGAAGAAGCAACGGTTAGCGACTTGTTGATACCTCCAATGTCTTACAAATCAGAAATGTTGTACGATGTGGACATTGTTGCGACTATCTTGGAACAGTTTATGGTCCAAGGGCAGGTTAGTCCACCAACGAGCCCTCTTAGAGGTAAAAAGGGAACGATGGATAGAAGAAGAAGATCTCGTTCGGCCGAGAATATTAATCTTGAGTTCCAAGAAAGTAGGAGATCTTCCTCTGCTTCTCATAGCTCAAAGCTTAAAGTGGCTAAGCTTGTGGATGGATATCTTCAACAGATTGCTAGAGATGTGAATCTACCGCTCTCAAAGTTTGTCACTTTAGCTGAGAGTGTCCCTGAATTCTCAAGACTTGATCATGATGATCTCTACAGAGCCATTGACATATATCTCAAGGTACATCAATCGCTCAATTCTTATTCTTGTATTAGTATTAGTTGACTAAACGAATAACTTTGCGATTTATCTATTTTTATACATATATGTTATTGTCTTGTTGTGCTGTATTAGGCTCACAAGAATTTGAGTAAATCAGAAAGGAAGAGAGTTTGTAGAGTCTTGGACTGCAAGAAACTGTCAATGGAAGCGTGTATGCACGCGGCGCAGAACGAGATGCTTCCTTTGAGAGTTGTGGTTCAAGTTCTCTTCTATGAGCAGGCTCGAGCCGCTGCGGCTACGACCACCAACTGTGAAGGCAAAATGACTGAACTTCCAAGCAACATCAAAGCACTTCTTGCAGCGCACAACATTGACCCTTCTAATCCAAACTCAGCTGCTTACAGCACGACTACAAGCATCGCTGCACCGGATGATCAGTGGAGCGTCTCGGGTCTTAAATCACCCAAATCAAAGCTCTCAGGGACCTTGAGAAGCAAGCTAGCTGAAGATGAAGAGATAGACGAGAGGTTTATGAACCAAGACGGTGGAGGAAGAACACCATCTCGGTTTAAAGCTTTTTGTGCAATCCCTGGTCGGCCTAAGAAGATGTTCAGTAAGTTTTTGTCCATCAACAGAAACTCCAACGAGAAAAACTGAAAACACAATAGTGTTATTTTAGATGTCTAGAGTAAAAGAAAATGTTTAAACATCTCTCTCTCTCTCTGTAACTTCACCAATGTTCATTTAATCTCCAAGATAATGATAATAAGAATGTTAAGATTCATGATACACGTGTTTAGGAACTAGGAGGTCAAAGAAAATTACCTAAACATCTTAGAGTTGTCTGAAAACAGAGCAACCTGGTGATTTCTTGTTTGTTTGAATATTCTAAATTTATAAAGAGTAAAGTCAAATCTTCCTCTCTGTCTTGGAAAAATCTGTTGTCTGCTTGACTGCTACTGGTTTAATTAGTACTTGTACCCAAAAAGATCATGTTCATCAATCAAGGGAAGAGTTTTACAAAGATTTTATTTTCTAATATGATCTTATTTTTAGACAGAATATCTTAACAACCTTGGATTTGATATGCAATTAATAAATATACATATATATCATGATTCCTTTATATAATAATGTCAACCACTACACCTATCACATGGTCTCTCACTAAATAAGTTTCCAAGTTTTTTTACTAACTTCCAATATACTTAACAACAATTCCTTGCATCAAATCATTCTTGTAGAGTTGTAGGTCAAGTTTAATGTCTAAATCCAACGTTATATGTCCCATATTACACCTTGTTGAAGCTTCACCTTTTCCAAACAAAAGTTCATCATTTTCAATAATTAATGTTTCAACAAGTACGTTAAAAATAAAGAGTATATATATGTCGATAATTTGTTTGCAAAACAAACTGATGAACAAATTATCGAACTGGCTATTTTTTTTTTTTTTAAGTACGACTTTATTTTTGTGGTGATTTACATTCCATTATGAAAAGAGGAGAAAAAGATAGCACCGCCCAAATTAAAGAGACAATTGGGCTCTTCTTGAGATAACGATTTGGACTGTTTTTTTCCAACTTTTACCAACGAGCACTATACATATATGCATGGTCTCTTCCACATTATATAACACCTCATCATTGTTTCTCTCTCAATGATTGATTATTTCTATATCACTTTTGAGAAACCATTCTAAAGTTGTTTATATGCTTTGTATTCTTTTAAAAGATGAGTCATATGACTCATGAGTAATTTGATTGCTTTGCCAATCTTAAACCATGCCATGTCTATTTTGTTACTATCATTAATTTGATAATGTGTCCTTTGAGATGTCTTAAGAGACCAAAAGTTTTTTTTTTTTTTTTTTTAAGTCAATAAAGTTTTAATATACAAACGGGGACCTTGTTGGTATAAAGATTTCCATCTTTAAGATGTTTTCTTTTTGACATCGATCGCTAAGATATTTAATACGGCATCTTTCATATTAATCATAGATAGTTACAACTAAGATTAATAATCTTAATCTTGTAGGCTAAATTAGAATTATGTATATAGAAATTTGATGACTAATCAATTGTAACATCGAAAAAGTTACAACTAAATCTTTTGTTTAAGACGTAAAGCAAAGCAATCTTTTTTTTGTTTTTTAAAGTTAATACATATATATTTTATAATCCCAATCCCTCATGTATATTTGATTAAAATATAGCAAACAAGAAGAAAACCATGGATTCATCCTTGAATCTATTTAGCGGCTCTAGAGGAATCCGAAGGCTTAGGCGGCGGAGGGTCCTGAAGAGCTGCAGCCTCTATACTTTTGGTACGTTGCAGCGAAAGACTCCGGTGAATCCTACACCGGAAAGAACCAGGGTGAGTGGTTGGTGAGCAAAGGCAGTTGTTCTTGGTGATGCTCGTCTGACGGGATAGCCCACCGGAACTAACTTCCGACGACGAATTACCATCTCCAGGAAACTCCATTTTCTGGTTTTCATTGACAAGCCATGACTATTACTAAGAGTTGTAGCTAGTATTTAGAAAACAGAAACCATTTACCAATGCTTTTCACTAAACAACATTTTCCTTAATGCAGTGTAGTTATTAATAATGAACCGAAAAAGAACTACTGAACTTACAACTAGACAGTAATAAAAGAGAATAAACATGTAAGCACTTGAAAAATTCTTCTTGATTTAGGAAATCTTAATTAAATCAAGACTATGTATCGATAGGAATCAAGAGTAATGGACATACATACCTCTGTGTTGATGATGAAGCCAAAGGGATAACAAAATGTGTTAATAAGCTTTTCTGAATCAACCTTCTTCCAAATTTATATTCTCTTCTTTTTTTTTTTGGGTCATCACGGGTTTGATGATGCACTACTATTAAAGGCCAACCGTCTCCGTTTTCTCCATAATGCTTCAACCACTCTTATCCCAAAAGCCCATCACTGAGTGGTCCGGGGCTCCTTTATAATATTGAAATCATATTTAGAATCTTACAAGTGCCTGGCGGAAAAATGTGATTATTTCCATCAATGAGATCAATAAAACTTCCAACCAAACTTGGGAGTTAGGATATTGAAAAGAAATCAAGCACAACAACTTTTATGAATGAGAACTTTTTCATTAAACCATAGCCGCTAGAGATCTCATAAGGCTAACACGTCCATCAAGCACAAACATCATAGCACTCAACTTTACCCCAATCCCACCTCTTTGACGTCTTTAATTTCTAATGCAACCCCCCCAACACCAAAAAAAAATCTCTATTGTTGCACTAAAACGTTTTGGTTTAGGCAAGAACACAACCACTTTCCCACCGTAACTCACAGTATGCGACCACCACGAAAACGTCCCAGGCAATAGCCTTTCAACACCTTTCACCACACCCCAACACTTACGCTTTGGATCATACGTTCTTAAATTGTTCTTGCGATGATCATAGTGATACAATACATCATCAACCACACACGCATTCCTCCAGTCCTTAGAATTCAGCTTCTTGTCCGTTTCCCATTTTCTTTCCTTTGGCTCGTAAACGAAGCTGCTCTTAATACCCTTCATATAAATCTTATTTTCCATCACCACACAATCATTTTCTTTTGCTAAAAAAAAAAAAAAAAAAAAAACNAGAACCTACCTCCACGTCTGGCTTTCTCATCTCAGGCTCCCACGTTTGTCTTTCTGTATCAAACACCATGACCCTCATGGACAACCACATCTCCGGGTCATCAGAGAGACACTTTCCGATTATATATAAATCTTCTTGTCGACAATGTCAGTGATTGTGCCAACCATAGTCATAGGAAGGCTAGGGATGGGATTCACGGTGTGAGATCTACAGTCGATGCTTAACGTAAGAGATGTCAAACTATGATTGTAAAGCTTACCCACCACATGTATCCTCGAACCCACCGTGGCAAAGATTCCAGGGGAAGGGAAAAGCATAGGAGGAAGCGACGGGATAAAGGACCAAGCGATGGCCTCTCCATCAACGGAGAGATTAAGCCAAGTTTGAAAAAAGGGACTAACAGGAAAGTTGTTTGAATTTGTGCGTGCAATTGTATTCATTATAGTAACGAATAGTGTGGTCGTGGATGACACGAAATGTTTTACTGATACGTAAAAATCAACTATATTCCTTAATATAGTTTAAATTAATGTCTAACTCGTTTATAATTACAAATCATCATTAACATCTGAGATCTTAGATTACACGTAAAGATTGTGACTGTTTAAAAGACGATATTGCCTTTTGGAGACGAAAGATAGATATGTTACAACAAAAGTACAAAACAAATCCGCAATGAACAATACAAAGTTGCAGCAGTGTTGATATGAATATAAATCTTTGATCCCTGTGAATGGTTGCGTCTCAATTTAAAACAAAACAAACAAAACAAAGTTGCAGAAATGTTCATATGAATCTTTTCGTTTGATCCCTGCTTATATTTCTCTACTTATACATGATTAATTGTATCCAATTTAGAAACAAAACAAACACACACACAACAAAGAAGGAAGCACAATTGGTCAAAAAAAAAAAACAAAGAAGGAAGCACAAAGGAGCATAACAAAAGACTAACACACTTCGTACGTTGCTTAACTTGTTTATAAACAACCTTAATAGTCTTTCGAGATGGACCACAGTTGACTTATACTTTCACTTAACAAAAAATAAACAACCAATTGTAAAAACAAGAAGATTTATTGCAAACACAGCTTAACAGTTTTCATCCCTCCAAAAGAAACATAAACAAAGCCCTACTGTGTTTCTTGTGTGCCAAGAGCTCAAAAGCTTCAGATGAATTTTAAAGAAGGAAAAAGTTGGCAGCCATTTTAAATCCGATACAGGGATTCTAGCAAACAGGCTGGACAAGTAATAAAATTGAGGCAGTGGTCGTAATTTGGAATAGTGACGAAATTAGACCTGAAAGCCGACACAAAAATATTGTGAGGTAAGAAGAAGGGACGCCTTTCATTATGTAGGATACTTATATGTAAACCATTGACAAACAGTACCTTGAAAGTATTTAGATACATGTTCATTTCCCCAACCTTTGAAATCCCGGGCAGGAAGTCGCGGATTCTATTTCTCATAGACGAAACACTTGCTTCATGAACCCTTTCCTCAAAGGAGAGAGTAATATCAAGCTTGAAACTGGAACTCAAGTTCTTGATTATATAACTTTCAGAGTCGTCATCATGGATCGTCAAAACCCGTACCTGAGGAACATCGATCACAACTTGAAACGTACCAAAACATTTCCATAGATCTGTTTTGAGCCTCTTCACTGACAGAGAGTGCACCCGAAAGACTCGAGGAACATCACGATACCCGGAAACCTTCAACACTTCCAAGACAGGAGAGCAGGAGACAAGTCTCTCAAAGGTGGCATCATCGGGATACCGCAAATCTTTTAAATGCATAGTCTTGAGACATGGTAAGGAAACAAAACCAACATCACGCTAGATCACCTCACAGAGTTTTAGGGTTACCAGTGTCTCACATGTATAAAGGCGTATGGGGATCTCACAAGTATGATGATCTTGAAAACACCAAACATCAAGATGTCTGAGCTGGCGCTTACTTGCAGCATCAATCCAAGACGTGAGATAAGATTCGTCATCGTAAACCACTCCGTTTTCATTCTCGGAAAGATTTAACTCGAGCTTATGTATGCATGACATCATATTGCAGTTGAAAAACCTGTCACCAAAACTCTTGAAGACATGGAGATCTGGGAAGTCTTGGGAATCCAGTACCAGATTAGGAACCCAAAGCCAGAGACTCCTCCATCTGGTGGACAAGACGCTTGTCCTAACAGCGGCCGCCATGGAATGATGAGAAAGCATCTGACATATCAAAGGATCAGGTAATTCACTTATCCTATCTATTCCCTTCAACCCCTGACTCGTAGCCATTTTCGATGTGTAGGAAACTTGGCAAAACAACGATATCTGCATTACAAAACCATAATAAGAACTAAAAAGAGACTAAACCACATGGAGAGTTTAGGTTTTTCAAGGTTTATCGAAACAAAAAAAGAAAGAATGAAGAACTAGAAGCCAGTGTGTTTTAACTTTTAACCGACGGAATTCAATCACTTACCAGGTCTGTAGATCGTGGTTTCGCCAACAAAATGGAGTGTCTTTGCCGGAAAATGGTAATCTATCTATACTATTAAAACCAGTGTTATTAAAACCGGACCAACCCGGTGGTCAGACCGGGTTCGAC
>OVBJ01002221.1:1342-19507 GCA_900406535.1 Noccaea bulbosa
TTTTCACAAATTTTTCGTTCAAAATCGCGTTTTCACATATTTTTCCGCCCAAATCGCGTTTTCACAAATTTTCCGTTAAAAATTCCGTTTTCCTAAATTTTCCGTTCAAAATCGTTTTTCACAAAATTTTCATTAAAAATCGCGTTTTCACAAATTTTTCTTTAAAAATCACGTTTTCACAATTTTTTCGTTAAAAATCGCGTTTTCACAAATTTTCCATTATGAAAACGCGTTTTGGGCTTGAAAATATGTGAAAACGGATTTTGAACAAAAATTTTGTGAAAACGCGATTTTGAACGAATAATTTGTGAAAACGCGCTTTGGGCGGGAAAAATATGTGAAAACGCGTTTTGGACGGAAAATTTGTGAAAAGGCATTTTTGGTGGAAAAATTTGCGAAAACGCGATTTTGAACGAAAAATTTGTGAAAACGCGATTTTTAACAGAAAATTTGTGAAAATGAGATGTTGAAAGAAAAATTTGTGAAAAAAACGATTATAAACGGAAAATTTGTGAAAAAGCAATTTTGAACGGAAAATTTGTTAAAACGCGTTTTGGGCGGAAAAATATGTGAAAATGCGATTTTGAACGGAAAATTTATAAAAACGCTTTTTGGGCGGGAAAATATATGAAAACGTGATTTTGAACGGAAAATTTTGTCCAACTCGCGATTTTCTTTTTCTGTTTTTATTTTATTTTATTTTTTGTTATTATATAAATAACAACTTTGACCAACAATAAAAAAAAAAATTCACACTGACACGTCATCATATGACCAATAGTGCCGGTCATTTTTTTGGCGGCGTGACCAAATCTGCCACTTTCGAAGTTAAAAGTGATATACAAAATAGTTTGAAGGTTTAAAGTGATAGGGCTAAACTTTTAAGGTTTAAAGTGCTATCATTTGCCACATTCATGGTTTAAAATGCAATTTTCCCAAAAAAATGCAGCGCTAAACACTTAATTCACTTATTCTAGTTATATATTATTTCAAATATATAGTTATATTTTATATAAAGTATAATCATATAAGTAAAGTATAACTATTAGTTATATAACATAACTAAGTGTAACTATTTTTTTTTTTAAAATTGATTTTTAATTAAGTGGTGATTCCAAACTTTATAAAAATGTTGGTACCACAAATATCATCTAAATTGAAGAAACAAAAGTTTTCTAAATTGATTTTTCAAGTTTAATTCTTGTGAGAAAATTAGAAATTATTAATATTTATTAAGTTTAAATTAAAATATGGAATTTAGATTATTAGTAAAATTGTTTTAATAGTGAGTGGGAGCACGTAAAAGTGGATGCCGACATTTTGGGGAAAACAGAAAAGTGGATTTCAATTTTAATTTTTTATTGAATTATTTTTAAATGCTGAGTTGGATTCAGTAATGGCAATATGGTAATTCTGAAATCATACGAGACTATGTAAGATTATACAAGACTAAATGTGATTTTTTTGTCTGCAGTAATACTATATGAGACTCGTGCCCTCTTCTAGGTTTAGAGAGGAGGCGCTTTTTAAAGAGGAAGACAAGATATTGTTTTTATACTCAACACATATCTAATACTCTATCACAAATAGAGTCTTTACTTTCTTCTCTTCACACTTGAACAGCTTGACATCCCGTTTGACATCCTGTCTGCGTATTGCATCACATAAATTTGAATCAAACATCAATTCTTGTGACAATCTCCACCTTGATTCTAATTTCATTCCATCTCATCTTCAATTCCTCTTCCTTTCCTCTTAGTGAAGTTTCCTTACTTCGGATTTAACCTCTCACTATCGATGAAAAAACATCATCCTCATGATCAGCTTCATAAACCCCAAAACCGATTCAAACATGAACCTGCCTCATAGAACCTTGTTCCCAGCTCTAAACTTGACAGTTTCACACATCAATTACTTGACCAAACATCAATGAACCAGACGACCAGCTTAACAAACTCCAAATGTGTAACACACACATCTTCCAGAGCCATCAACAACCCATGTCGTCTTCTAACATTAGCAAGCTTCAACACTTGACCATGCTTTAGCTCAACCGTCCACTGACATTCATTTACCTGAGAAAACCACTCAGCAACAAGTTTACAACACCGCAAACCTGTCAATACATCCAACATACGCTCCACAAGCTAAACCGCTTAGAAGCCATCAATCACACAGTTCCATTATGGTTTCTGTCAAAACCACAATACTGTTTCAGCGACTGAAATAACAACTATCCATCTGCACATCCTGATTCCCTTGCTAAACATTGAGCTTCAGCCCACAGTGTGACAACACTCAAACTTGTAGCTTGAATCAACCGCAGACAACAGAACCAACTTCTTCTCTAGACCAGAAATCTGTTGATTCAATAGCCGTCAGCAATCTCCATAACTAGTAAAACCACTGCATAATATGAGATCGCCATTACTCCACCTGTTTCAACAATCCAATCTTGAACAAAACCCTTGCTCAAGAATCTTGTTAAAACAGAGCATCACCAGAAGCTTGTAACCACTACTAGCAACCTGAAATCAGTCTCATATCAGCCATACTCGTGATACGCATGAGACTCCTCCTTACAGCTTTTTCTTTGCATCATTTACATTTAACCTTGACGCCCTTTCAGCTGTAGGAACCGCCTGATAATACTTCCAGGCTCCACCACACAATGTGGCACATGCATCTTCAGCAATCACAAACTTTTCCAGGATCTCTCTTTTAACCATCACTGACACTTGTAACCATGCCACTGATTCTTGTAAAACCATCACTTAGCTTGACCAGCAAGTGATAAACCTTTGAGAAGATCCTCCAAGTGTAATTACCATGCACCAAACACACCAAGTGTTCCTTTGATTGCCTTCACAAATGCAGTTTGAAACCTCTGCGTTTTCAGCCTTTTGAAGTGAGCATCCTTGAGACATTTCCCGCAACAACAACATTTGCACTTGTCTCAACTTCAGTTTCTTAAAACAAATTAAGAAACACTTCAACTCTTTCACCATAAGCTACGCCTAGATGTCCTTTTGAACTCCAGAGATCTTGCACCAAAAACTATCAGCCATCTTTAGAAGCCTTGATCACATTCAATATATAGAGAACTCAGACAAGAAAACCAAACAACCTTGATCTCTCCTCCTGCAGAACAACCTCGAGCTTGTATGTGCACCGCTGTTAAGAACTTAACAGATCACGCCGCCTAACAACCAATATCAGGAGGACTTTCGACAGACACACTAAGACCCAAGTCTACTGTAAAACAGCACTGAGAAAACTTCAAACAGAACATGCAACTTCCACTGCCTTTCTCACTCACAGAGGTAGAGCGAGCCGGATACAACCTGAACCAGACAAATGACAACCAGTTAACCACTGATCTTCAACTGATTCTTGTACCTATGAACTTCACCATTTCTGATTTTCGCTCACTAACAAGTGTAATTGACACACTTCGGTTGGCAAAACCACACAGCCGATCCAATGCAATACATCCTCTGAAACACATAACTCCACCTAGAGATAAACACCTTCTGATCATCTTAGATACATCCTTGCAATAACCATTGCTCCACCTGGAACAATAACCGATCAGAAGTCCATGTGCTTACAAGCTTAGCTTCACTTCAGGCATCCAGTTTGATGTTGACACCAAACTGACTAGGCATCAATTTTCCTTGTCTTTCATCACAAGCAATAATCTGATTTTGTTCCATCAGACATCTGCTCACCACTCTTTGATTCAAAGACTTAGAACAAAGATCTAGAAACCATTTCAATCACCTTGGTTTCCTTAACACTGATTTCTCCATCAGCTTTACCAAGAGTCTTCATCTCTAGTCACTTTCAGAAATCCTTGCACCGTGACACTTGAAACTACTCAAACCCGAGCATCTCCAGCCACTTATCAAATCCTCACAACTGTATCAACCTGTTGTTCCCACACAATTCCTCTGTTGCAGCAAATTACTGAATGTAACTTACACAGAATCTCCATGCTCCAACAAGTACAGTCTTGAATTTCACCAATTTCTGAATTACCGACTTGACTCTCCAATGACTTTCCTCTTCTCCTTAGAGCCGTCATCTTCATCACCTGTAAGCTTAACAAAGCTCACCAGAATCTGATCCATCACTGAGACTTAGACTTATCCTGCAACCAGAAAATCCCCTGAAGTTTCCATAACTTTTCATGTCTTGTATAGACAGAAAACATGCCTTGCTCCATAACCATTCTGCATCCTCCTTTAAACTCATCTAAGAATACCCTCCTAGATACTCAAACAGCCATAAACCACCCATGAAATCCAAGGTTCTAAGGCGTCCCCTAGTTCCATAACTTTCATGAGTTTCTGGGCTGAATATATGCAGAACATGAGCAAACCTGAAACTTCAAAAAACAGGGCATCACAAACACCTTGTGACATGAGCCTCACGACTTGAGCCTCTGAGATTTGACAAAACAATTCTGCATCCAAGAGCTTGAGCTACTAAACCATAACAAAAGCCTTATTGAACAAAATCCCATTGCAGAAAATCTCTACAACACATCAACCTCCATCTGATTTGCAAACCGCATATGCAGAACAAGAACAACTTCTTTGACCAAGTGCTCTTCCTTCAGTCTCGTGATCACTCCACCTTGTGTAGTTAACATCTTCACATATGAGTCTTTGAAACCAGAACTCACACCCACGAAGAACTCACAAATCCTTGGAGTACCAAACAGATTCCTCACATCTCTACATTCACATCTTTTCAACTTTCATGATCACATCTCAAAAGCTTCTTTTGTTACTCCACCTAACTTGATCTTCTAATAAACAGGAGTAACATCTCACCAAGACCTTACATGCTGCTGCTAGTGAACCAACCATGTCGCTATAACAAGCAACATACAGCAACAACATAAAACCTGCAGTTTTTCAAACAAAACCTGCAACTGTTTTTGGTCTTCTTTGAACTCTGAGATGCTGTGAACGAAATGCTTATATCTTCATCAGAATGAGTCTTAGAACTGCTCCTCTGACGTCCTACTCACCAAGAGATGATTGGCTTTCAACCAGAGACACACAAGTCTCCACATTCTTTCTCAAAATCTGAGAAGAGAACACAATGATGCTCAACCAAGAAAGAGTCTTGTCTTCTCTCTCTCTTGCATCATTTACCAAGAGCTCCGCCTTGTTGTGATACCTGAGACACTCCTTGTCTCTACACAATCAAGCTCTCCAAGGAAAGTGACATGGATGCTTAAGGCAAAACATTGCTGTTTTACCCTTCCAAAGATCCACTCTGTTTTTACTTTCACTTCACACTCCTCCTTACTCTTTCTCTCTCAATTCAGCGCCTTCACCTATATCCAGACGCCTTCTTCTTCTTCCTCAGGCTTGTACCAACAATCGAGATACTCTCCTTGATCTCAGATATCACCTCACAAGAGAATATGATGCTCCTCAAGACCACCAAGCCTAAAACCGTGAATTGTCCATCCACTGTTTGAGATAAAAGTGCTCACCTTTCCTCTGTTTCTTCCACAAAGCTTGAATCTTCATGAGTACATGAGTACCTGCGCCAAAGCCTATAGCTTTCGGAGTTCATTCCACAAAGCTTGAAGCTTGCTTGAACTCTTCCATGGATCTTTCCTTTCCTTTGACAAAGCTTGAGCCTTTTTGTTCTTCACCAAAGGTCAACGACTTCCTCAAGGAACTAGCTCTGATACCACTTGTTGTAAACACGATCTATAACGGAATACCACACAGGAACACTCACACACACTCACAGTTGATCAATCACTCTTAGATCAACCAATCATAAAAGACAAGGGAGCACACAAGAGTTTTTACCCAGTTCAGCCCATCGATTTGATGGTAATACCTACATCTGGGGTTAGATCAATCCTGACAATTCACTATGGAAGAAGGATTCAAGCTCATAAGAGAGCTACAAAGCTCATAGAAGAGCTTACAAGAGAGATTACAAGAGCAACAATGGCAGCCACTCTCCTAGGTTTAGAGAGGAGGCGCTTTTTAAAAAGGAAGACAAGATATTGTTTTTATACTCAACACATATCTAATACTCTATCACAATTAGAGTCTTTACTTTCTTCTCTTCACACTTGAATAGCTTGACATCCCGTTTGACATCCCGTCTGCGTATTGCATCACAGAAATTTGAATCAAACATCAATTCTTGTGACAGAGCTTTCGTCAAAATAAAAGCTTTCTCCGTTTTTGCTTGATCACTCTTCATTGTCTTCATCGCTTATGTTAAGTTCTTTCTCAAGAAACTCCACAAATTCTTCCCCAATTTCCTGAGAACAAAACATTATAAGGAAACATATTGGGAGATTGACGAGATTGACCATATCGAAAATAAGAAAATCAAGAAGGATTCAGAAGTTTATGTTTCTATTTCATAATAGATTAGGAAATTTAGCTTTATCTTAAATATATCTATTCCAAGTTAGTTTAGAAAATTAAGCTGCTTTCATCCTACATAAGTTTATGCATCTTGTAACATTATTCTCATGAGAGTCTATTATAATTATTCCTAAGCACTTTTGAGTTCTCTACTCTCATCAATTTTTCATGGTATCAGAGCATTCGATCTTAATCCTAGTGGGTTATTCCAAAGTATTTCTTTGATTTTCTATCAATTTTATCTTCTTACTTTCTTTGATGTTATTCCTTCGATCTCTCGTTGGAATTTTCTTCTTATTTTATTTGTTGTTTAAAAAAAAAAAATAATAATAAATAAAAGGAAAAAGGAAAATTCTTCTTCTTTGTCGAAGAAAGGTGAAGCTCGACCTTCCAGCCATATCAGAGATTCAGATCTCCATCTATGCCATTGTTATCACTACGACCATCACCGGATTTTCACCTCGTTTTCCATTATAGATTGAATGAGAGATTTCTTCTCCGCCTCTAATATGTTCACCGTCACGTTCGTCCACAACTTCTATTAAGCCTCCCATGGCATCATCATCATCATCATCATGATCATCATCATCATCATCATCATCATCATCATCATCATCATCATCATCATCATTAATTTAAGTGAATCTTTCAAGTCTGGATCCGCGTGTTTTTATTTGGATACCGGGTCAGATTGTCTATCTCTGTTACCAAACACATCTCCATCTTGCCTATTTTCGGACATATAATACCCTTGCTTCCTTGATTTTTCCTTTGTATTGAATTGGGGTATTTGGTCTTTTTACTGGATCTGATCCAGTTTCTGACGGATTTTTTCTTCTTTTCGAATTTTTTATTTGTTTGGCTACAGTGTTATCCTTGAAATTTCCAGCAAATGTTTCTCTTTTAATAGTATAGATTGGTTTAAATGGTTAATTGGTTGATATAATTAATTATTTGCGGATTAATAATTAATTAATATTATAATTTAATTTTGAGAATTATTTCATAATTATTTAGAGATATTTTAATTATGAAAAATATTTAATAGATGTGAAAATTATTTTTAAGAAATTAATTAGGTCTAGAATTTGCATAAGTGGCCTGTAGACAGGATGATCGTCTCATTGGGTATTTATGAAATACTCACGCATCTATTTTTGCCATGTGATGCAGGTAAAAGAAAAGTGTGATCGTGGAATCGAGTCCGAGGAAGAGGATGATAGGAATTTGTTTTAATATTTTATTCGAATTGTTTAAGTTGATAGAATTATTTTTTAATTTATTTGCTTTGGCTGAATATTGTTTGATTTGATTTATTTATTTAATTGTTTTAAGACTTCCGCTAGAATTGTTTAAGCTAAAAAAAAAAAAAAGCTTAGTTGTTTCACTTTGTAAATTCAACAATTCAAACAAGCATTAATGATCAGGTTTGATAAGTTCACAAAATATCTAAACCAATTTTTTTTGCAGATAAATATTTTGCTCATCTAAGATAGTTCAGGAAATCAATAACATTTTCATGTCTACCAATTAACCTACGATCAGATTCTAGGTCGCGAAGCTAGAATAAGCAATAAACACAATCTAGATGAAGAACTCTAAGGATTATCCTAACAGTATTGCAATTCTTTTACAACCTTTGAAAAACCCTAAACCTAACAAAGAATCTACTCAGACATGGTGATTGAAATAAACATCATGAAATAAGAAGATTGCATAAAAGAAATAAGAATAGAGATAAAGAAGTTCAAAATCTTCTCTTAAGGAGTCTGATTTATCTCTCCAAAGCTCTGCTATAAATCTCTCTCTTTGTCTCAATAGAATAAAGTATAATTAATAAGATAATAGCCTAACAATGGCTTTAGAAACCTAAAATAACGTCTAAAACACGATTTGGGGCAGTTTTACACATAAATAGAACTTCTGGGTCAAAGCTGTAATTCTTCCAAAGAGTTACAATTTTCGCCTTTTAGTGGTGTCGACGGACACCAACCTGGTGTCGATCGATACCAATGTCTGTGAACGCCAGATATTCTTGTTTTCCAGCAGAAATCCCCAAATATGGTCCAAATAGCTCTAAATGCACAAAGGACCTGTAAACACTAGAAAAGACTCCAAAAACACTAAAAAGAATCTATAAACAAAAATTATATCATGACAAAAACCCATAAAAACCATGATATATCAGTTAGAACCCGTCCTGTCTTTCAGAGTAATAGACAGGACCGTAGAAAAAAGCTTCTCTAGCTTTTCCGGATCATTTTGGAGCTTGGGGCTGACAATGGCTCTAGCACTCGAGAAGGGTTTAGACCTCCCTTTGAATTTGACTTTATATTAAAGCTTTCCTCCCTTGAGTTCCAAAGGTAATAGTGTCATTGTAGGCTGAGACGAAGCTAGAGGTTCGGTCGAAGGTTTGCTTGTTCTCTTCTGTTTATCCTTCCAAACAGTGTGTGAAACCATCCCCACCTCCTCCTGTTGAGCCCTTCCTAGCGGCTCAGCAAACAAAGCAGAGAGATACGCTCCATCGAAAACCGCTGGTGCATTCACAACATGCTGTGTAGAGTCACGATGCAGCTCCGGCCCATACTCAATAACACCTGAACTTATCACATTGGATTCAGATTCCGCAGTTGTGATAGTTCCACAATACGTAACTGCTTCATGCCGGAGCGGGTAAGAGATAGTACTGTTGACGTTGTGAAGAGTCACTAGCTTGTCTGGGAAGTCGATCGAGGCGCCTGCTCTGGTGAGGAACGGAGTTCCGAGAATAAGAGGGGACTTCCTGCTGATCAACCATGTCCAGGACATTGAGGTCTGTCGGGATGGTGCAATCTCCAATCTGTAAAGGATAGTCAATGATAAGACCAAGTGGGGGTTTGGAAGATGCATCCCCAAACATTATTGAAGAGCCGGTTTGCTTCATCAGACCCTATGTATTCAACCGCTTAACCATTCCAAGAGAGATCAAGTTGATGCAAGCTCCGAAATCTACAAGTGCATCATCGAGCTGAAAATGACCAAGAGAGCAGGGAAGTGTGAATTTGCCTTGATCCTTGAGCTTGGGAATGGTCCTGCGTGGAGGCGGAGGCAGTGTTGTGAAAACGGGAGAGATAATGGGTTCGGGTGCGGCTACCAGCTGACTCGATCAAACCACCGCTGTGTGGCCGAGAGTGCTGTCAGTAGGTGTCACGATCGAGGCCTGCGGTACAACTGCGGCTAGTGCTGTTGCCGATATCTCTGAACACCCTGTATCAGAATCATGAAGAAGTCTTATAAACTCCTCTATTGTGCTTTCATTCTTGTCGTTTAGCTCTGCGTCAGTCGTAGATTAGACAACATGGCATTGGTCCTTGGGATTTTGAACAGCTTTTCCAGGGAGTTGTCCATGTGTTGCAGAGGAGGTAGAAGTGACATTGCTCTCCAAGTGATGAACTCTAGAGTTCAATGTTTCAATCTTGTTGTTCATATCAGCTAACTTCTTACTCACCTTCATAGCACCATTCGCTTGACCCTGAAGAAGTTGCTGGAGCATCGCCTTCATGTCGGGTTCTTGAGGCTGTGGGGCTTGGTTCTGCTTAGGAACAAAACCTGGTGGTGCACCCAGTTGCTGCTTCTGCGGATAACTGTCCTGATGGCACTAAAACTGACTCTTCGGGATGAACACATGCTGCTGAGCCTGACTCTGCTGCTGTTGAGGCGGATACACCTGATCCTGTAGGTTAGCGACCTTGGTACTTCTATAGGAGAGGTTCGGGTTAGGCGTGTATGTGTAGTAGCCTTTGTTGTAGCCTCCCTGATTGTTCTGCACGTAGCTTACTTCCTCAATTGGGTTCTCGTTCTCTCCCTCTAGGACATGAACATATTATTCCTCTGAGACAAAGTGAACCGGCTTCTGACTTGACTGGGCCAGAATGAGTTTGTCGATCTTATCGTTCGAACACTTCATCCCCTTCTTGAGTTTATCATCGAACTCGACATAGCTGCGTGTTGTGCGATCGTACTCCTCGTTGTTGTTGCCATCTGACCGAGCCATGTTCTCTACAAGCTGCCAACCATCCTCTACGTCGACATTCAGAAAGTCTCCATTACTCGCACTGTCAAGCATCTGTCTGTACTTCGGGAGAACTCCTCTATACATGGAGCTGAGAAGGAACTCGTTACTGAAAACGTGGTGTGGGCATTGGCTCGTGTAGCACTTGAACCGCTCCCATGCTTCTGAAAACGTTTCCTCATTCTTCTGCTGGAAACCCGATATATCATTGTGGAGCTTAGCTGTCCATCCCGTGGAGAAAAACTTGGCCAGGAATTCTTTCTTGCAGTCATTCCATGTTGTGATAGAACCGTGGGGTAAATTATTTTCCCACTGGTGTGCCTTCTCTCCAAGAGATAGAGGGAAAAGGCGTAGCTTGATGGCATCTTCAGAAACGCCATTGACCTTCATCAAGTTGCAGAGGCGATCGAACTCATCCAAGTGGTCTATTGGATCCTCGCATGGCAAGCCATTGAACATCTTGTTCTGCACTAGATTGATCATTCCCAGCTTGATTTCGAAGTTATTGTTCGGCACTGGGGGAAGAACGATCCCCTGCCTCTGAGTGTGTGTGTTTGGAGCATCCCCTGCTTCTATGGGCCTGACAACATGCTCTGCGTCAGCCATGTTGTCAACACGCTGAGTAGCATCTGTCTGGTGTGTCTGATTCTCCTCTCTGACCCACTGACTTGTAACCCTGTTAATATTGTTATGCCTGTTGATGTTGTCAATCAAAGGAAGCAGGTTGTTGCTGCCCTTCGATCAAGTTTGCATACAACTGGAAGCCACCAACTCAATGTGGGACGGTCGAGTCTGCATGTTGAGTTAGCACTGTAAGGTACCTGAGAAACAGAGACAAAGAGACAAGTAGAGAACTCAGTAAAGAGTAACCAAAAAACGAACTTGAACACCCAATCGGCAACAGCGCCAAATTGATAGCAGGATTTTACTACTACTAAGCAATTATCCCATTAGCACTAACATGTCATTGTAGCACTTTAGGGACTCAATCCAAATTGGGTGTGATGCTATGCAATCAGGATGTGATCAAGACAAGCTAAATCAAGCCAATTGCAAAGATGGAATTGTAATCTATCAACCTATAACAGAAATGAAATAAAGCAAGACGTCCATACGCAAAAGCAATCAAGTGAGACAAGGCAAATATTAATGAAACAAAGACAAAATGATGAAAGCTTGATGAACAAAACTCAATATGAAATCAGAATAAAGCAAAGGATCCTAAAGATGGGGTTATTGACTAATGAATCTCCATGACTAACTTCAGGTGTTTAACAAAACTCAAACAGAGCTGTTCCCTCAGCTGCGAACTCAACAGCTAGCCAATCCACTCTCGTGACAGAGGCTATCGAGTTAGTGTGTTTCGAGACCTGATTCTCATCAGCGAAACACACACTAACAAGCAGTAGGAATCAGTTCACAAATGCCAAAATGCAATAAAAAACGCTAGTATCCTAGGTATGATATGTAAATCTCTTAAAATAGCTGGTTCATGCATTTCATCAAACACCTTATGGGTGCTGAAATGCCAAGGTTCAGATTCTAGTTCATCATAAAGGAATAAGCAGTAAAATCACTAATCAAGAAGGGAAAACAATAAAATGAATCTTAAACACCTTGGGTAACCATGGATCTTCACTAATCAAGCCCATCCCTAAGAATCCTAAGATCACTACTCAAAAATGGACTTCATGAAGTCAAGAACAAAAATCTGAGAAGTTTGCATCATAAGATAGAGAATGAGAAAATGAACAACTTTATTGAAGGAAGCAAATGCAAAAACTCAATAACAAAGTCTGAATCTGGATTACAAAGTACGTATGAACACTACAAAGGGCGATTTTGGTTTCAGAGGCTAAAAGAAGAAAAGAAAATCCAGAATGCCAGAAATCTGACATCATAAAGCTATTTATACTTGGGTACAAAAAGGGTAAAAATTGTCACGTGCTTGCAGACTCGACCACCAACTCGACATGTATGTCTGGCCCACGTCGAGTGCGCATAAAGGTTGCTCCTTGATTCCCGACTCGATCACCAACTCGACGTGTATGTCTGGTTCACGTCGAGTTCGCGTAAAGGCGGCTCCTTTAGCTCCAACTCGACCACCAACTCGATGTGCATATCTGGACCCCGTCGAGTGCGTATATGGACCCGTCGAGTACGCTTCCTTCTCTTCCAAGCAGCTGCTTCTGGACTCCATTTCATATTAGGCAATCATCCCCCATCTTCAACACATCTCCCAAAGCTCCAAAAGACCCTGATAACAACTCCAAATGCAAAGAAACATGCAATGCTAATGCAAATGCTATGAAGTGTGGAATGTGGATGCAAATGGACGGTAAAGGTGATGAAGTATAGTGTGATATGAATGCAAAAGTGATGAATAAAGGATGCTAAAACAAGGCTAAATATGTGTACATCAGCTACAAACATATATTTATAGGTAGGAAGTCGCGAGGTTTATGATGTGCCGGAAAAGGAAAGTTTCCGGTGAGCTGGACTTGATCTTTTCCGACGTGTATGGGCCGAAATAAGGTAGCTGCACAAGCGCGGTCTTAGAGGATCCGATGGAGCACACATAGCAAAACCGGGTTGGGTTTTTGGTCCAGCGGTTAAGGAAACGAATCTGTTGAAGGGCTTGGAAATCTAGAGGAGCTGTGTCTTCATTGGGTTTGTACCTTGAGATGTCAATCTTGCAATGGTTGACAATTTCTGTGATGAGTCTCCCAAAACGCACAATAACTTTCTTGTTGTCTGTGTGCTGTGCCAAGTGCTTCACGTTGACAAGGGTCTTTGCAAACAAAAGACCAATGTTTGCATTGTGCTTGTGGTTAAAGAACGGCGATATGAGAATGTAGAACTCCTTTGTGGTGACTTTGCGGGTTTCCGATTTGCACTGTAGTGTGGTGGTGATGAGGCGGTGCACATAGCGGATTGCCGGATGAGTGATTTGTGAAACTTTTGACCAGGAAGCGAGAAAGGGTCCACCGGCGAAGTGGGTCCAGTTGGAGAAGTCATGATCACGAGTGGGGTGGTTCTCCTTGAAGTCATGTGAAGTCTCATTGGCGAGGCCAAATTGTTTGCAAAGGGTGGCTATGGAGATCCGCCCGTTTTGGTCACCAATCTTGAGAAAAAGTATCCCATTGCCGGCTGGCTGGTCTTCACTTTTGTTAGGGAAGGCAAGAGTGACGGTGGAGAGGAAATCCCTTATAAGTTCAGTGTACTCCTTGTATTCCATCTTGAAAAGTCTGCTCAATCCTAGCTTCTTTAAGTACCATGTGACATCACTCTTGATGTTGAGGAGATCAAGAGTTTGGTGATCAATTGTCACACAGGTTTTTGGCTCAGTTTTCGAGAAGACAATGTTTCAGAGAGAAAGAGGGCGATTTGGAGGAGATTTCTGAGTTTATGGGCTAGATATGTTGCTGTTCTTCGTAGCTTTCATCTCCTTTTTCCTTTTCAATCCGTTCTAAGGTGAGTGCGTGACTGTAGGTCCGTTTATCACCAGAGATTTCGTGGTCCATGAGTTTATATTGTTGTTCTTGAGTTGTTCTCCGTATTTTAGTGATTTGGATCGTTTATGGGGGTTGAATCCCATTGTTTTTGTGTTTGTTGATCTTTTTCGCACTGTTTCGCTGCTTTTGGTGTTGAGGCGTCGGGACGGTGTCGATCGACACCAGTTTGGTGTCGGTCGACACTGAGGAGCTCGTGTCGAGCTACACCTTGCTGGTGTCGATCGACACTGAGTTGGGATGACGATCGACACGGTGGGGTGTCCATCGACACTGTCGTGTTTCTGCGAGTTTATTGAGTTTGTTGGTCTTTGCTGCTTATGTTCATTTTTATTGTTGTTTGATGTATTATCTGGTGTTGGACATACGTGGCCTATAGGCAGGATGATCCACTCACAAAGTATTTATGATAATACTTACGCATCTCTATTCCAATGTGATGCACGTAACAAGAATGTTCCGCCGCGGAATGAGGCCGAGAGACGAGGATGATCATAGGATGCTTATTTTGCTTATCTTGCTATGGCTAGCAAACCATCAGTTTTAGGTTGTTAGTTTTATTCTGATAAATGGCAAACCTGGTGTTTAGGTTGCTATAGTTTGTTATTTTTATTGGTTATTGGTTATTGTTGAACTCATTGTTTCATTTATTATTTAATTGATTTCTTTTGAGAATTTGGGCATTGTTTAAAAAAAAAAAAAGAGCTTGGTTGTTTCATTTTAGCATCAGAGCCTATACGGTTTTAGGACTGTTAGTATTGGGGGAACTGGACTATGTGTTTATTTATTAATAGTGGTTTAGTCAGTAATAGTCTAGTATCATCCTCTCGGCCTTCCCTTATTCTGCGGTAAGTGAGTTGGAGTTTGTGTTTTGTTGTGTTTTGTTTTTGTGCTAACCTTGCTCTTTTCTGTACTTGGTGGAAGTGCAGCGAGATGGACGCAGGTCGAGATCATAGTCGCGGTAGAGGCCGCGGTGTCACAGCAGCTGATCGCGGTGCGGCTGCAGCTGGTCGTGGTGCAGCTGGTTGCGGTGCAGCTGGTCGTGGTGTTGTTTGGGGTGGAGCAGCGGGTCGTGGAGGTTGGGGTGCTGGGCGTGGTGTACCAGAGGTCTCAGAGGAGTGTCAAGCTACGAGTGGGGCGGCGGCGTCTGTTACCCAGTCAGTTTCGTTGGCCGGTGGGGCTAACTTTGGTGCTGGTGGTGGTGCGGGCGTCGGTGGTGATGCAGGAGCGGGAGCGGCTCCCGGTGGTGGGGTTGCGGCTCTAGCTCAGGGTGAATTGATAGTGGGGCTACTGACGCAGATTTTGGCTCGTCTTCCGCAGGCGGTACCACAGCAGGCCCCGATTGCACCTCCAGTGGCCGAGGCACAGGCAGGTGCCGGTTTTTGTGAACAGCATGAGGCTGCGTCCGTCTTATCGTGAGGTGATGAGGGAGATGCAGATGATTTGCACGCCAACGTTTGAGGATGGTGTCACTCCAGAGCAGGCTGACGAGTGGCATCAGAGGTTGGAGTGGAACTTCGAGTCCGTTCAGTGTCCTGAGTAGTTTCAGGTACAGATTGTGGTGCATTATCTTAGTGGAGATGCACATTTGTGGTGGAGGTCTGCTAGGACCCGGAGGGCGATATGGACTTGGGTTGACTTCGTCGAGGAGTTCAACTACAAGTTTTTCCCGCAGGAGGCGCGAGTGGGATTGACTCAGGGTGAGAGGTCAGTCCGGGAGTACGATGCAGAGTTCTGCAGTTCATACCAGCAGAGAGTAGGTCGGTGAGCGGGCCCTGTTGCAGAGGTTCTTCCAGGGGCTTCAAAAGGACGTCAGGGCTCAGTGAAGAGGTGGTAAGTACCACACTAGAGCGGAGTTAGTAGAGCTAGCAGCTTCTACTGAGGAGGATTTGCGTGAGCTGGTGAGCTCAGCAGTTGTGCCAGCTGCGGTTGTTCCTGCTACACAGTCTAGGGGCCAGCAGCATCATCAACAGCATCGCAGAGGTTTTGGTTCTGGTTCTGGTAGGGGCGGCAAGCCTGCGTAAGGCCAGAAGAGGAGTGCAGATGAGATATCTGCTAGTAGCCAGAGTTCGGGAAGATGCTTTGGTTGTGGAGGCTTGGATCACAAGGTTGTTGCTTGTCTCAAGAGAGCGACATCCAGGGAGTCTACAGTGTGCTTCTACTACAAGGAGTCGGGGCATATCAGGCTGATGTGTCCCAAGTTACAGCAGAAGTCAGTGGCAGCAATTTAATCAGTGGCAGCAGTTCAGCCATTGGCGATCCAACTAGTGTCCCAGATTGCGGCAGGGCAGCCGTTGGGAGGGGTACCTCGTGTTTACACTCTGACAGAGGCGGGCCAGACCAGTCAGTCAGGCCAGATCACAGGTAAAATTCTTGACTCAGCCTTGTAAATTCTTAGAAGTAGAATTTTGGTGTTGTCTGTTTCTTTTATTTTACTGTGATAAAGTTAGGAGGTTCTCAACACTTGTTGAATTATGTAGGGACCTTGTTAGTTGGCGGTTTTGAGTCTCACGTTTTGTTTGACTCGGGGGCATCTAACTGCTTCATTACTCTGGAGCGGGTTGAGAGTAGCAGTATTCAGAGTAGCGATGGAGAGTGTTCGGGCTTTGTCAAGGTGGCCGGTGGTGGTTTTCTGGCTACTTCAGGCAGAGCTAGAGCAGTGGATGTGCAGATTGTGGGGCAGTCTATGCCAGCAGATTTGGTCATCAGTCCGGTGGAGCTGTATGATGTGATTTTGCGGATGGACTGGCTGTCTTTCTACAGAGTTCATCTGGATTGCTACAGAGGTAGAGTTGTGTTGAGTAGGATGCAGGGAAGTTAGTTTATTAGGGAGTGAGACCGACTTCAGGGAGTATAGTGATCTCGGCAATTCAGGCAGGGCAGTTGTTAGAGCGGGGCTGCGAAGCCTATTTGGCGACGATCACTATGACAGAGACTAGTGGTGAGGTGGTCTTGGGCGATATTGAGGTTGTCCAGGATTTTGAGGATGTGTTTCAGTCGCTGAAGGGGTTGCCACCTTCTCGGTCAGATCCTTTCACGATTGAGTTAGAGCGCGGGACAGCTCCGATATCGAAGATACCTTACAGGATGGCGCCAGCAGAGTTGGCAGAGCTGAAGAAGCAGCTAGAAGACCTTTTGAGCAAAGGGTTCATTCGGCCGAGTGTTTCACCGTGGGGAGCACCGGTGCTGTTGGTGAAGAAGAAGGATGGTAGTTTTCGCATGTGCATTGATTACCGAGGACTCAACCGAGTCACAGTGAAGAACAGGTATCCACTCCCGAGGATTGAAGAGTTGTTGGATCAGTTGAGGGGTGCTACTTGGTTCTCTAAGATTGACTTAGCATCGGGTTATCATCAGATTCCGATAGATGAGGCAGATATTCGCAAGACGGCGTTCAGGATGAGGTATGGGCATTTTGAGTTTGCAGTCATGCCTTTTGGTTTGACAAATGCGCTAGCGGCATTTATGAGNCTGGTGTATTCGAAGAGTCCAGAGGAGCATGCGACTTATTTGAGCCTAGTTCTGGAGAAGCTTCGTGAGCAGCAGTTGTTTGCTAAGTTGAGCAAGTGCAGTTTTTGGCAGAGAGAAATGGGTTTTCTTGGTCACATTGTTTCTGCAGAGGGAGTTTCTGTGGTTCCGGCTAAGATTGAGTCTATCAGGGGTTGGCCTAGACCTAGTAGTTCTACAAAGATCAAGAGTTTTCTGGCTTTAGCAGGCTACTACAGGAGGTTCGTCAAAGGCTTTGCTAGTATGTCTCAGCCCATGACGAGATTGACTGGTAAGGATGTGCCATTTGTGTGTTCGCAGGAGTGCGAGGAGAGCTTTGGGAAGCTCAAGGAGATGTTGACTAGTACACCAGTGTTGGCATTACCCGATCCGGGGAAGCCCTATGTGGTGTACACAGATGCTTCAGGCATTGGTCTTGGTTGTGTCTTGATGCAGGAGGGCAAAGTGATTACCTCTGCTTCGAGGCAGTTGCAGGGCAGTGAGCTTCACCACCCTACACATGATCTTGAGTTGGGAGCAGTGGTCTTTGCACTCAAGATTTGGAGGTCTTATCTTTTGGGTGGTTTTGTGCAGATCTTCACAGATCACAAGAGTCTGAAGNNNTGTATAGGTCTTCACAGATCACAAGAGTTTGCAGCATATCTTTACTCAGCCTATGATGAATGCGAGGCAGACG